>QXEO01001256.1:0-52775 GCA_007115705.1 Dactylis glomerata
CTCCACATGCGATAACCCTCTCACAGCCCGTTGTTTTGTCCCACGACTCAGCGACCATATTTTTGTACCTTGTATGCTAATTTCTGTTTTATGTCATTGCAATCTCCCTAAAGACTAGATCAAAACACCATCCCTCCTGGATTTCAAGCAATCCTCTTGTTATCCTATCAAAATGGAGCAACAATGGCTAAAAAACTCATAGTTTATGCTCCTAGATAAACAATAACGCTTCGTTTGGATGTTTGCATTGAGGGGCTAGGTATTGTATTGGGCTGAATGTCCAATACCCAAGATATTGATATTGAAAGCGAATATCAATAATTTTGTTTGGATGTGTTAGATATTTGGAACCCAGGCTAGGTATTGAAGTTGAATGTCTACTGTTGTTTGGATGTCAAATGTTGTTTCCATTTCCTCTATTTTCCCATCTTCTCTTCTCCACAGATTTAACGCTCGGCTATTCATTTGCCAATCGGTCCTGAACGTGGAGGAGTGATACGTCTCAAACGTATCTTAATTTTTGATGCTCCATGCTTGTTTTTACACCATTTACCCGATGTTTCGTTACACTTCGTGGCACTTTTATGCATTTTCCGGAACTAACCTATTAACAAGTGCCACAGTGCCAGTTTCCTGTTTTCTGCTGTTTTGTGTTTCAGAAGTGATAACAGGAAATATTCTCGAAATTGGACGAATACAACATCCTGAAGTCTTATTTTTCCCGGAAGCTTCCAGAGATCCGAAGAGGAGTAGGAGGTGGGCCACAGGGGCCCCACACACCATGGTGGCGCGGCCAGGCCCTGGCCGCGCCAGCCATGTGTGAGGGCACCTGGTCCCACTCCTGACATCGCCCCTTCGCCTATAAGAAGCCTCGGGACGGAAAACCCTAGAGGAGTCGGCAATTTTCCAGAAACAGTTTCGCAGCTCCACCGCCGCCACCGACGAATTTCGGGGGACAGAAGTCTCTGTTCCGGCACCCTGCCGGGACGGGGAAGTGCCCCCGAAGCCATCTCCATCGATCTCCATCGCCGTCTCCGCCGTCTCCATCGACCTCACCGCCATCTCCATCTACCTTGCTGTCTCCTATGATGAGGAGGGAGTAGTTCATCCCCGGGGCTGAGGGCTCTACCGGTAGCTATGTGGTTCACCTCTCTCTCCCATGATGTGATCTTTATGTGATCGTGAGCTTTGTATCATGTTGAACAAGTAGATGTTATTATTCAGATATTATGCTACTCCTATGCTTAATTATTATAGTGTACTCTAGTGATGTTATTAAAGTAATCTATTCCTCCTGCCATGGTGTAACGGTGACAGTGCGTGCATCGTGGTGGTACTTGGTTTAGGCTATGATCGTGATCTCTTGTGGATTATGAGAGTAATTATTACTATGATAGTATTGAGTGATCTATTCCTCCTTTCATGGTGTAATGTTGACAGTGTGTGCACCGTGTTAGTACTTGGTCTAAGTTGCAATGATTTCTATCTTGAATTGTGATCTGATTTGGATGTCTCTATGAGTGGTGTTTGTCAAGTACTTGATGAACTTTAAGGGGTGCTTCTGTAGCCACTACACAATGATTAGTGTTATTCAATAGGAGAGTAATTCAGAGTACCATAGTGGAGAGAAGTTATCTATTTGTTCATTCATGTTATATTGTTGGGAGTGTGTCCACTAGTGAAAGTATGATCCCTAGGCCTTGTTTCCAAGCATTGCACACCGTTTACTTGCTATTTTGTTACTTGTTTGCTCGCAGCGATATTTATTTCACATCACGTTTGCTACTTATAATCATCTATACCACTTGTATTTTACTATCTCTTCGCCGAACTAGTGCACCTATACATCTGACAAGTGTATTGGGTGTGTTGGGGACACAAGAGACTTTCTGTATCGTAATTGCAGGGTTGCTTGAGAGGGATAGCTTTGACCTCTAACCTCCCTGAGTTCGATAAACCTTGGGTGATCCACTTAAGGGAAACTTGCTGCTGTTCTACAAACCTCTGCACTTGGAGGCCCAACAAGTGTCTACAAGAATAGAAGTGCGTAGACATCAAGGAGATCCAAGAAGTAGTTCTCATTTCAGTTCTAGCTGGAAGCTAGCGTAAGGAGTATCTGAAGACAAAATTGCAGTGTCCGATAAACACTACAGCTACAGTGAGTGGCAGAGCAAAGGATCTCATTTTCCTCATCGTGTACTCCGCCCCATCTCCACCGATGCACCAGCCCAGCCCCTAGTTCTCCATCTCTTGATGATACTAAGCCTCTAGTTTATGATGATGAGTATAATGTTTTCAGTTCACCTACTTTTGAGGAGAAAATTAGTTATGATTACAATATGCCTCCTGTCTTTGATGATTATGGTGATGAGAATAATTATTCTGTTGAATCTGCTCCTACTACAATTGTTCATGTGGGGAGTATTAGTCCTTTTATGCATGTGGCTCATGATAGGGATGTTTTATGTGATAGTTATATTGTTAATTCTATTCATGATACTACTGAAAGTTATTATAGAGAGGGAAACATGGTTTGATGGATCTCAACAATATTGAGTTTCCCTTCTTTATGTTTCAATTCTTGAAGTTGTACTTGTTTTGCCTTCCTATGCTTTTTGCTTTGCGCTTTCATGACTTGTCTCTTTACAAGACTATTTTTCATAGGAAGTGGTTTAGATTTAAATGTGTTCACACTTGCTTTTTGATGCTCTATATTGCTTTAAGTTCTTATATGGCGCCTTTGCCTCAAGCTTTTATATGGCGCCCACATGAGCATCTTTGCGAATTACTGCGCCTAGCTCAAAGGCGTTAAAGAAAAGCACTCTTGGGAGATAACCCATTGTTTATTTTCAGTACTTTTCTTTTATTTGAGTCTTGGAAGTTATTACTACTGTAATGACCGCTCCTTATCTTGTTTATTTCGTTTTTGTGCCAAGAGAAGCCTCTCAATTTGAGTGAGGTAAGATTTGGGGACGTTGCTGTCCTAAAACAGTTTTCGGTGCTGCACCGTAAAAATTCGTAAATATTCTCTGTATATCTTTTGGACCTGCGATTTCTTGTGCATATGCCCCAGGTTATATCCAAACTTTCATTAGTTGAACACTTTTTGATTTGAGCAACAGAAAACCCTTTAAAAATTCGACCTTGTCAGCTGTTCTGTTTTGACAGATTTCTGCCAATATTTGTGTTTGCCGCTTTATCGCTTTCTTTTGAGTTCTTTTGATCTTGGAACTTTTGGGGAAGTTGCTACAGTATTATATGCTTAATATGTGGTGGTTTTGAGTTGAAACCTAAAGCAAAAAAGAGGTTGAATATATTTTATGCTTACACTAATGTTGCTAATAGAATTGTGTTTAGTTTTGTATGAAGAAAGTTTTCAAGTGTAGGGATTGGAGAATGATGAGATGAGATGAAGAATGGACAAAAGCTCAAGCTTGGGGATGCCCATGCATCACTCCAAAGAAATATCTAAGAAGTACAAGCGTCAAAGCTTGGGGATGCCCCCGAGGCACCCCTTCTTCATCGGCAAAAATCAGGTCACCTTTTAAGACACTATATTTTTATTGCTTCATGCACTATGTGTTTTTCTTGGAGCGTCAGTTGTTTTTAGTTTTCTTAGTTGGTTTAGTTTTGTTTGCTGCAATAAATGGTTAGATCACATCATGTTTCTTTTGGAGGAGATGAACTCGTTTTTTATTTGCCAAGAACACTCTAGTTTTCACTCTTCATTTCAACGAGTGTTCTCTTTTTCCGCTACTGCTTTTGGTTTTCGTTTTCGCCTTGATATGCGTTCAGATCTTGTCATATCTTTTCATCAAGGTGTATTTTTGCCTCTGATCTTCATTGGTTTTCATCAAAAGAGGTGTTTATAAAAAATTTCAAATGGTGTTGGAAAAGAGAAAAAGCTTTGTGCAAAATAGTGGTACAAGAAGGAGCTTGTGTAGACTGCGGCTTAGGCTTTTTCATGTCATGCTTGATGTCTTTTGATAGTATGCTTAGTGATTTTGCTGTAGCATGACTTGTCTCAAATAACTGAGATTGCTTAATGAGCCCTTGAAAAAATCATGCGTTGTTTTTATTGTATGGAAGCATTATTTTGGTTTTCTCCTTGATGCTTTATTTGGGTTGACTTGGCGCATGCTCACACATGTTAGACTCTTACAAAGTCGCCAATAGCCTTCATGATCATTTATTTTTTGACTTTGATGCCATCTTATGCTTCTTTTAATGTCGCTTTGTCGCTTTGCATGATTATGGCCATTATTGCTCTCTTAGTTGGTCACTCCCAGTCTTTTGCTAGCCCTCGCCTTGTACTGAGTATGAGCTCTACTCGTGCATCCAACTCCTAAAAGCCAAAGTTTTCCAAAGTGTCCACCATACATACCTACTAGCAATTTGCTATTCCAAGTAAATTTGACTTGCTTTTATTTTCTCTTCAAATTAAACTCTTACCAGTGTTATGCGAAATTTGGTTAGTAAAGCTCTCACGAACCGGAAGGCACACTTTACTTTTTCCTGTTCTTAAAAATTTGACATTGTGGTCTCTTATGTTGAGTTGTTATGCTTGCAAGTTGTAAGTTGGATTCTAGCCCATCCATGCTATCATGGGCAAGCTTTCAACATTGCACTTCTATTTGAGTTGATATCGTGATCTTTTGTTTATGGATGCCCGCGGTGTGAAATGAATTGGGAATCTTGTGAGGATCATGGAGTTTTTATATGTGTTAGGGAAACGCCGGGCCGCCAATCTAAGCCATGCATAATTCATGGTGGAAATTTGCAGCATACCCATGGTGAACATTCGACGACGCATCTCACAATAAAAAGCTAAACAATATAGCAAATAAAAGAGATGTCGAGGTGTTCATTGTCTGCTTGTCCTGTCATTTTGGTGTGGGCTTGTTCCATGTCATCGGGCACGGAGGTACCCCATTGGCGGTTCTCAATGATACACATATACTTACAATGACAAGAGCCTTGCTTGGGACTCTAAGTAAAGTAGCATGAGGTTTGGGTACTCGTATTCACGGGGCACGAGGTTTTCAACTTATGATTTGTCAAGCATATGCATCATAATTGTTCTCGCATTAACTTTAACCATTCAAGATGCTTATGATGGGGGCAATGAGAGCTCAAATCCGGTAAGTACCATAATTTTTGAAGGTTATAAAACTTGCAATCACTGCTTCCCTCTGCGAAGGGCATTTCTTTTACTTTTATGTTGAGTCACCACCTTCTTTCTTTATGCACCATTAAGAGAGCATAGTTGTCATTCTTAGTGTGATATGCATTGTCCCAAAGTTCATTGATTGACTCATGATGATGGTTTCACTTGTTCTTAAATTATTTGTATCTAGTCGCCCTCTTAAACTTTGAGGTGTCCTATGCATTTATGTTTTGCTCTCTTTGAAGGACAAGCTGAAAACCTTTTGTATGTTTTTCCTTATGATTTGAACACACGTTTGACTTTCATTGTTTCATTATCATGATCTTTTGTTTGTGTTCATTTGCATGTTTACAACATGGTTGCTAAGTTCTTATTGTCATGATTGTATCTTCATGCCCATGTTTTAAGTTCTATTGATCCCAGCTCACCAATGCTTACATATATGATCAAGATTGTGTAGGTGCATGTCACCTCAAAAATTATTTTCTTTTGTTATCACTTACCTACTCGAGGACGAGCAGGAGTTAAGCTTGGGGATGCTTGATACGTCTCAAACGTATCTATAATTTTTGATGCTCCATGCTTGTTTTTACACCATTTACCCGATGTTTCGTTACACTTCGTGGCACTTTTATGCATTTTCCGGAACTAACCTATTAACAAGTGCCACAGTGCCAGTTTCCTGTTTTCTGCTGTTTTTGTGTTTCAGAAGTGATAACAGGAAATATTCTCGAAATTGGACGAATACAACATCCTGAAGTCTTATTTTTCCCGGAAGCTTCCAGAGATCCGAAGAGGAGTAGGAGGTGGGCCACAGGGGCCCCACACACCATGGTGGCGCGGCCAGGCCCCTGGCCGCGCCAGCCATGTGTGAGGGCACCTGGTCCCACTCCTGACATTGCCCCTTCGCCTATAAGAAGCCTCGGGACGGAAAACCCTAGAGGAGTCAGCAATTTTCCAGAAACAGTTTCGCAGCTCCACCGCCGCCACCGACGAATTTCGGGGGACAGAAGTCTCTGTTCCGGCACCCTGCCGGGACGGGGAAGTGCCCCCGAAGCCATCTCCATCGATCTCCATCGCCGTCTCCGCCGTCTCCATCGACCTCACCGCCATCTCCATCTACCTTGCTGTCTCCTATGATGAGGAGGGAGTAGTTCATCCCCGGGGCTGAGGGCTCTACCGGTAGCTATGTGGTTCACCTCTCTCTCCCATGATGTGATCTTTATGTGATCGTGAGCTTTGTATCATGTTGAACAAGTAGATGTTATTATTCAGATATTATGCTACTCCTATGCTTAATTATTATAGTGTACTCTAGTGATGTTATTAAAGTAATCTATTCCTCCTGCCATGGTGTAACGGTGACAGTGCGTGCATCGTGGTGGTACTTGGTTTAGGCTATGATCGTGATCTCTTGTGGATTATGAGAGTAATTATTACTATGATAGTATTGAGTGATCTATTCCTCCTTTCATGGTGTAATGTTGACAGTGTGTGCACCGTGTTAGTACTTGGTCTAAGTTGCAATGATTTCTATCTTGAATTGTGATCTGATTTGGATGTCTCTATGAGTGGTGTTTGTCAAGTACTTGATGAACTTTAAGGGGTGCTTCTGTAGCCACTACACAATGATTAGTGTTATTCAATAGGAGAGTAATTCAGAGTACCATAGTGGAGAGAAGTTATCTATTTGTTCATTCATGTTATATTGTTGGGAGTGTGTCCACTAGTGAAAGTATGATCCCTAGGCCTTGTTTCCAAGCATTGCACACCGTTTACTTGCTATTTTGTTACTTGTTTGCTCGCAGCGATATTTATTTCACATCACGTTTGCTACTTATAATCATCTATACCACTTGTATTTTACTATCTCTTCGCCGAACTAGTGCACCTATACATCTGACAAGTGTATTGGGTGTGTTGGGGACACAAGAGACTTTCTGTATCGTAATTGCAGGGTTGCTTGAGAGGGATAGCTTTGACCTCTAACCTCCCTGAGTTCGATAAACCTTGGGTGATCCACTTAAGGGAAACTTGCTGCTGTTCTACAAACCTCTGCACTTGGAGGCCCAACAAGTGTCTACAAGAATAGAAGTGCGTAGACATCAAGGAGATCCAAGAAGTAGTTCTCATTTCAGTTCTAGCTGGAAGCTAGCGTAAGGAGTATCTGAAGACAAAATTGCAGTGTCCGATAAACACTACAGCTACAGTGAGTGGCAGAGCAAAGGATCTCATTTTCCTCATCGTGTACTCCGCCCCATCTCCACCGATGCACCAGCCCAGCCCCTAGTCTACTTCCCCACCAGAGCAACTAGAAGCCGCCCCTTTGGTCCCCTAGGCCGCCGGCCACCAGCCCCTCTCCGACTCCTCCCTGTCCCCACCTTCTAATCCTGCACAGAGAAAAGACGGATGAGAGGGGAGGAGAGGGAGACCACAAGAGATTGAGAGAGAGTCGCAGGGATTGGAAGCGGGTGGGAGGCCTACGTCGCTGCTCTGATCCGGAGAAGGAGGGCGGGAGGATGGGGGAACCTGCGCCGCCATTGCCGGCGCCAAGTTTTGCTGACCGAGCTTTTAGGTGCGACTTGCGAGTTCACGAGCGGAGGGAGGATGAGAGAGGTCGAACCGATACCGCCTGAGCGAATACACAACGATGTCTAGCTCAACCCCTCGACATTTGCTCTCCTCGTGTTTTGCCGTTCGGCTATGGACCTAGATATTGAGACTGAATATCCAGCTTCAATACACTGACCCGCCAAACATACAGAATTGTTGTATTCGGGCCTCAATGCTCCCGAATGTCCAATGTCATGGCTCAAAGCAAACATCCAAACGAACCCTAATTATGTTTCGATCTATTTTACCCTTATTCTACCCTTCTCTAGACACCTCTATTAAACTCATGGAATCTCTTTGTATTGTATAATGAAGACACTCTACCAACATACATACACGCTAAGAGATCATATGAGGACCGAACTGACAGACTCCACATGCGATAACCCTCTCAAAGCCCGTTGTTTTGTCCCACGACTCAACGACCATATTTTGTGTACCTTGTATGCTGATTTCTGTTTTATGTCATTGCAATGTCCCTAAAGACTAGATCAAAACATCATCCCTCCTGGATTTCAAGCAATCCCCTTGTTATCCTTTCAAAATGGAGAAAAAATGGCTAAACAACTCATAGTTTATGCTCCTAGATAAACAATAATTACGTTTCCATCTATTTTACCCTTATTCTACCCTTCTCTAGACACCTCTATTAAACTCATGGAATCTATTTGTATTGTACAATGAAGAAACTCTCCCAACATCCATACACGCTAAGAGATCATATGAGAACAAAACTAATAGACTCCACATGCGATAAACCTCTCAAAGTCCGTTATTTGGTCCCACGACTGAGCGACCATATTTTGTGTACCTTGTATGCTGATTTCTGTTTTATGTCATTGCATTATCCCTAAAGACTAGATCAAAACACCATCCCTCCTGGATTTCAAGCAATCCCATTGTTATCCTGTCAAAATGGAGCGAAAATGGCTAAAAAAACTCATAGTTTATGCTCCTAGATAAACAATAATTATGTTTCCATCTATTTTACTCTTATTCTACCCTTCTCTAGATACCTCTATTAAACGTATAGAATCTCTTTGTATTGTACTATAAAGACACTCTCCCAACATCCATACACTCTAAGATATCATATGTGGACTGAACTGACAGACTCCACATTCGATAACCCTCTCAAAGACCTTTTTTTGTCCCACGACTCCGCGACCATATTTTGTGTACCTTGTATGCTGATTTCTGTTTTATGTCATTGCATTATCCCTAAAGACTAGATCAAAATACTATCCCTCCTAGATTTCAAGCAATCCCCTTGTTATCCTGTCAAAATGGAGCGAAAATGGCTAAAAAACTCATAATTTATGCTCCTAGATAAACAATAATTACGTTTCCATCTATTTTACCCTTATTCTACCCTTCTCTAGACACCTCTATTAAACTCGTGGAATATCTTTATATTGTACAATGAAGACACTCTCCCAACATCCATACACTCTAAGAGATCATATGTGGACCGAACTGACAGACTCCACATGCGATAACCCTCTCAAAGCCTGTTGTTTTGTCCCACGACTCGGCGACCATATTTTGTGTACCTTGTATGCTGATTTTTATTTTACGTCATTGCAATCTCCCTAAAGACTAGATCAAAACACCATCCCTCCTAGATTTCAAGCAATCCCTTTTTATCCTATTAAAATGGAGCATAAATGGCTAACAAACTCATAGTTTATGCTCCTAGATAAACAATAATTACGTTTCCATCTATTTTACCCTTATTCTACCCTTCTCTAGACACCTCTATTAAACTCATGGAATCTCTTTGTATTTTATAATGAAGACACTCTCCCAACATACATACACGCTAAGAGATCATATGAGGAGTGAACTGACAGACTCCATATACGATAACCCTCTCAAAGCCCATTGTTTTGTCACACGACTCAACGACCATATTTTGTGTACCTTGTATGCTGATTTCTGTTTTATGTCATTGCATTATCCCTAAAGACTAGATCAAAACACCATCCCTCCTGGATTTCAAGCAATCCCATTGTTATCCTGTCAAAATGGAGCGAAAATGGCTAAAAAAACTCATAGTTTATGCTCCTAGATAAACAATAATTATGTTTCCAGCTATTTTACTCTTATTCTACCCTTCTCTAGATACCTCTATTAAACGTATAGAATCTCTTTGTATTGTACTATAAAGACACTCTCCCAACATCCATACACTCTAAGATATCATATGTGGACTGAACTGACAGACTCCACATTCGATAACCCTCTCAAAGACCTTTTTTTGTCCCACGACTCCGCGACCATATTTTGTGTACCTTATATGCTGATTTCTGTTTTATGTCATTGCAATCTCCCTAAAGACTAGATCAAAACACCATCCCTCCTGGATTTCAAGCAATCCCCTTATTATCCTGTCAAAATGGAGCAAAAATGGCTAAAAAACTCATAGTTTATGCTCCTAGATAAATAATAATTACATTTCCATCTATTTTACCCTTATTCTACCCTTCTCTAGACACCTCTATTATACTCATGGAATCTCTTTGTATTGTACAATGAAGACACTCTTCCAACATCCATACACTCTAAGAGATCATATGAGGACCGAACTGACAGACTCCACATGCGATAACCCTCTCAAAGCCCGTTGTTTTGTCCCACGACTCAGCGACCATATTTTGTGTACCTTGTATGCTGATTTCTGTTTTATGTCATTGCAATCTCCCTAAAGACTAGATCAAAACACCATATCTCCTAGATTTCCTACAATCCCCTTGTTATCCTATCAAAATGGAGCAAAAATGTCTAAAAAAACTCATAGTTTATGCTCCTAGATAAACAATAATTACGTTTCCATCTATTTTACCCTTCTTCTACCCTTCTCTAGACACCTCTATTAAACTCATGGAATCTCTTTGTATTGTATAATGAAGACACTCTCCCAACATACATACATGCTAAGAGATCATATGAGGACCGAACTGACAGACTCCACATGCGATAACCCTCTCAAAGCCCGTTGTTCTGTCGCACGACTCAGCGACCATATTTTGTGTACCTTGTATGCTGATTTCTGTTTTATGTCATTGCAGTCTCCCTAAATACTAGATCAAAACACCACCCCTCCTGGATATCAAGAAATCCCCATGTTATCCTATCAAAATGGAGCGAAAATGGCTAAAAAAACTCATAGTTTATGCTCCTAGATAAACAATAATTATGTTTCCATCTATTTTACCCTTATTCTACCCTTCTCTAGACACCTCTATTAAACTCATGGAATCTCTTTGTATTGTATAATAAAGAAACTCTCCCAATATCCATACACGCTAAGAGATCATATGAGAACCGAATTAATAGACTCCACGTGCAATAAACCTCTCTAAGCCCGTTGTTTGGTCCCACGACTGAGCGACCATATTTTGTGTACCTTGTATGCTGATTTCTGTTTTATGTCATTGCAATCTCTCTAAAGACTAGATCAAAAACACTATCCCTCCTAGATTTCAAGCAATCCCCTTGTTATCCTGTCAAAATGGAGCGAAAATGGCTAAAAAACTCATAGTTTATGCTCCTAGATAAACAATAATTATGTTTCCATCTATTTTACCCTTATTCTACCCTTCTCTAGACACCTCTATTAAACTCATAGAATCTCTTTGTATTGTACAATGAAGATACTCTCCCAACATCCATACACTGTAAGAGATCATATGTGGACCGAACTGACAGACTCCACATGTGATAACCCTCTCAAAGCCTGTTGTTTTCTCCCACGACTCAGCGACCGTATTTTGTGTACCTCGTATGCTGATTTCTCTTTTATGTCATTCAATCTCCCTAAAGACTAGATCAAAACACCATCCCTCCTAGATTTCAAGCAATCCCCTTGTTATCCCATCAAAATGGAGCAAAAATAGCTAAAAAAAACTCATAGTTTATGCTCCTAGATAAACAATAATTACGTTTCCATCTATTTTACCCTTATTCTACCCTTCTCTAGACACCTCTATTAAACTCTTGGAATCTCTTTGTATTGTATAATGAAGACCCTCTCCGAACATACATACATGCTAAGAGATCATATGAGAACTGAACTAACAGACTCCACATGCGATAACCCTCTCAAAGCCTGTTGTTTTGTCCCACGACTCAGCGACCATATTTTGTGTACCCTGTATGCTCATTTCTGTTTTATGTCATTGCAATCTCCCTAAAGACTAGATCAAAACACTATCCCTCCTGGATTTCAAGCAATCCCCTTGTTATCCTGTCAAAATGGAGTGAAAATGGCTAAAAAACTCATAGTTTATGCTCCTAGATAAACAATAATTACGTTTCTATCTATTTTACCCTTATTCTACCCTTCTCTAGACACCTCTATTAAACTCGTGGAATATCTTTGTATTGTACAATGAAGCCACTCTCTCAACATCCATACACTCTAAGAGATCATATGAGGACCGAACTGACAGACTCCACATGCGATAACCCTCTCAAAGCCCGTTATTTTGTCCCATGACTCAGCGACCATATTTTGTGTGCATTGTATGCTGATTTCTGTTTTATGTCATTGCAATATCCCTAAATACTAGATCAAAACAACATCCCTCCTGGATTTCAAGCAATCCCCTTGTTATCCTATCAAAATGGACCAAAAATGGCTAAAAAAACTCATAGTTTATGCTCCTAGATAAACAATAATTATGTTTCCATCTATTTTACCCTTATTCTACCCTTCTCTAGACACCTCTATTAAACTCATGGAATCTCTTTGTATTGTATAATGAAGACACTCTACCAACATACATACACGCTAAGAGATCATATAAGGACCGAACTGACAGACTCCACATGCGATAACCCTCTCAAAGCCCGTTGTTTTGTCGCACGACTTAGCGACCATATTTTGTGTACCTTGTATGCTGATTTCTGTTTTATGTCATTGCAGTCTCCCTAAATACTAGATCAAAACACCACCCCTCCTAGATATCAAGCAATCCCCATGTTATCCTATCAAAATGGAGCAAAAATGGCTAAAAAAACTCATAGTTTATGCTCCTAGATAAACAATAATTATGTTTCCATCTATTTTACCCTTATTCTACCCTTCTCTAGATACCTCTATTAAACTCATGGAATCTCTTTGTATTGTACAATAAAGACACTCTCCCAACATCCATACACGCTAAGAGATCATATGAGAACCGAACTAACAGACTCCACATGCAATAAACCTCTCAAAGCCCGTTGTTTGGTCCCACGACTCAGCGACCATATTTTGTGTACCTTGTATGCTGATTTCTGTTTTATGTCATTGCAATCTCCCTAAAGACTAGATCAAAAGACCATCACTCCTAGATTTCAAGCAATCCCCTTGTTATCCTATCAAAATGGAGCAAAATGGCTGTAAAACTCATAGTTTATGCTTGTAGATAAACAATAATTATGTTTCCATCTATTTTAACCTTATTCTACCCTTCTCTAGACACCTCTATTAAACTCATAGAATCTCTTTTTATTGTGCAATGAAGACACTCTCCCAACATCCATACACTCTAAGAGATCATATGTGGACCGAACTGATAGACTCCACATGTGATAACCCTCTCAAAGCCCGTTGTTTTGTCCCACGACTCAGCGACCATATTTTGTGTCCCTTGTATGCTAATTTCTGTTTTATGTCATTCAATCTCCCTAAAGACTAGATCAAAACACCATCCCTCCTAGATTTCAAGCAATCCTCTTGTTATCCCATCAAAATGGAGCAAAAATGGCTAAAAAAAATCATAGTTTATGCTCCTAGATAAACAATAATTATGTTTCCATCTATTTTACCCTTATTCTACCCTTCTCTAGACACCTCTATTAAACTCATGGAATCTCTTTGTATTGTATAATGAAGACCCTCTCCGAACATACATACATGCTAAGAGATCATATGAGAACTAAACTGACAGACTCCACATGCGATAGCCCTCTCAAAGCCCGTTGTTTTGTCCCACAACTCAGCGACCATATTTTTTTGTACCTTGTATGCTGATTTCTGTTTTATGTCATTGCAATCTCCCTAAATACTAGATCAAAACACCACCCCTCCTAGATATCAAGCAATCCCCATGTTATCCTATCAAAATGGAGCGAAAATGGCTAAAAAAACTCATAGTTTATGCTCCTAGATAAACAATAATTATGTTTCCATCTATTTTACCCTTATTCTACCCTTCTCTAGATACCTCTATTAAACTCATGGAATCTCTTTGTATTGTACAATGAAGACACTCTCCCAACATCCATACACTCTAAGAGATCATATGAGGACCGAACTGATAGACTGCACATGCGACAACCCTCTCAAAGCCCATTGTTTTGTCCCACGACTCAGCGACCATATTTTGTGTACCTTGTATGCTGATTTCTGTTTTATGTCATTGCAATATCCCTAAATACTAGATCAAAACACCACCCTCCTGGATTTAAAGCAATCCCCTTGTTATCCTGTCAAAATGGAGCAAAAATGGCTAAAAAAACTCATAGTTTATGCTCCTAGATAAACAATAATTATGTTTCCATCTATTTTACCCTTATTCTACCCTTCTCTAGACACCTCTATTAAACTCATGGAATTTATTTGTATTGTATAATGAAGTGTCACATCCCAAAAAATTTCAAATTTTGGAATGTGAAAATTATTAAACAATTGCCTTTGACTGATTCTGTTGGATTGAAAATTCACAAGTAATTAAAACTTTTGAATCCTATTAAAAGAAATTACCAAAATTTCAAATTCATATTTCATGCAGCATCTTCATAGCAATGCAATTGAACCCTAAGTTAAAGAAGGAAATAATAAAATGCTATTTCAGAATTGTTATATAGCCTTATGGCAAATAATACAAGTTTTTCTTTTTTTCGAAAACAAAATAATTTTGTTCAAAACAAGTACCCTTGTGTCTATATTGACAGGGGGAATTTTACAAAATTTTAGAATCATGTTTCAACTCATTTGGAGGTCAAATGCAAAAGTTATAAAAGAAACAACAAAACAGAAAAGACTAAAAGAAAAAAAGGAGAATGGACCAAACAGGCCAAAACAGCCGGCCCGCTAACGAATTTGGACCACCTGCGGCCCTCTCTCATCACTCCCGCTGACAAACTGGCCCCACATGTCAGCCGGCTCATCTTCAACCTCCGGCCAAAAATCACGTGGAGACCGCGTCCGTGCGCTGATTTCTCTCGGCCTTGATTCCCGACGATTTCGGTAATTAAAACCTTCCCCGTATGCTTCTATAAATTCTCCTCGACCTCCTCCGCATTTCCCCTCTATTTCCCCAATCCGAGAGCCCCCAGGCTGCTCGGATTCGAGCTCGCGAATTCGCCATTGCTGCTGGCCAGAACATCAAATTCTCACGGTCAGACCACCCAGCGCTCTCTCTCTTGGCTTAATTACAATTCTCATGAGCTTGTCCATGACACCTTTCATGTTTTTATTTCGAAGTAAATCGACAAGCTCATCTTCGGCTGGATCTTGTCGACGCCAGGACATCTCGGGACGCCTCCACTCGCCGTTACAGGAAGAAAAGAAGAATCCACCGATACTATCGTCTCCACCGCACCTCTCTGCACCTTGTGGTCTACTTCACCGAGTTTGGATCAACGCCTGAACATTATCAAGCTGTTCCTCGCCGGGACTATCGTCCGTCACAGTACGTCTTGTTCTCCTTTGAATTAATTCAGCCGGCTAGATTAGCTGTTGTGTATGCGTTAGATCCCATCGAAAGGCATTGGACCCACTTACTCAACTGAACCGGTACATAATGCACATCAATCGATCGATCTGTTCAGTTTTTGTTCTAGCTACTAGCTCGCGTGAAACTTTAAAAATTCGTAACTTGATTTGTACTGCTCCGTTCAAGATGAATCTTCTTTCATTGGATTCATAATTAAATTCTCTATACGGTGGTATCAGCTTTTTAAATTTTAGAATTCCTAAATCTGTCAATTAAAATTTGACACCACAACAAATATCGTCATGCCAACGTCGTCAGCCACATCATCGTCAGGAGCCGAGCCGCCAGCTGAGCCTGGAGCCGAGCCGAGCTAAGTCGAGCCGCATATCTGAAGCCGGAGCGCTGCGACCGTCCGATCAAGATCCGATGCTCCAGGAATTCGCGACATCGCCACCGATTATGCTAAAACATCAAACATTGAAAATTTGTAATAAAATAACCGTAACTTTGTTTTAGTTTATTCTTTTTGTAGCTTCATAATTTTAATATCTATCCAGTGGCATTGGAATTACGAATTTATAGATAACTAAAATTCATGTTTGTAATTTAGAAGTTAAAACCTTAATTTAAATGTAAAAAAGAGTTCTATGATTCCTAATAAGCTAATCTTTTTTTTTGAAAAAAAAAATTAATTGACGTTCCCACATGTTTTACCTCACGTGTAATTTTTGGAAGAATTCTAAATATATCCCTGAGTTAAGTTGAGTTTTGCACGTTTTGGTATGTGTTTTTTTTGACTCTTTATCGCAATGGTGTTTTGATTGTTTCCTTATTTACGATACGATGGTTGTTTATTGTTTGAAATTTTCTATGCGTTAGATTCATTCGGAGTGCGAGATCAAACTCACAAAGAAGAAATCATCATCAAATATCACTAAGGCACGTATCACTCTTGTTCATAAACCTCCTATTGTTTTTACTATGCATGCAGTGTTTCTTTCACTTAGTAGATATTTACATATGTAAGCTGTTTTCAAGAAATGTTAGGCTTATGCAATACTAAGCCCTATTTAGTGTATTCCTAGTTATCCTTGTTAGGAGAAAACATGATGTAGACTGCTTAGTTGTGTTGTAGTCT
The DNA here is from genome assembly GCA_007115705.1 of Dactylis glomerata. Taxonomy (NCBI): domain Eukaryota; kingdom Viridiplantae; phylum Streptophyta; class Magnoliopsida; order Poales; family Poaceae; genus Dactylis; species Dactylis glomerata. Next base: position 16,628 of record QXEO01001256.1, read on the forward strand.
TCAAGGGTGGGATTTCACATAAATATGGAAAACCCTATTTTGGAAGCACCGGAAAAACAACTAAGTTTTTTGAGCTGTGTGATTGGTGAAGATTTAGAAGAGTGGCATGGTAGGGGGTCATCTTTATGGCTGTACCTATGAAAATGCTCACTAGAGTTAAAAAGTATGTGGCATGGTAGGGGTCATTTGTATGGCTGTACCTATGAAAATGCACACAATACTTGAAGGCATGTGGCATGGTAGGGGGTCATCTCTATGGCTGTACATATGAATATGCACACTATGCGGGATGTGGCATGGTAGGGGGTCATTCGTATGGCTGTACCTATGAAAATGCTTACATGAGAAATCTCTCGAGAGTGTGAAGACCAGATTCAGCAAAGACTATTTAAGAGAAAACTTTAGCAGTTGGACTGAGGATGACAACATCATGTGATTGGATTACAAGGGGTGGAAAGATCGCTCTCATTAAAATTTTCTAAGTTAAAACTTACGGGGAAAACGTGGGTAGGATGTAGCTGGACCGTATGGTGTATATTCTTGGTGAGCCAGGGTGATGAGAACTTGGGTTCATGCTCTTTGACAACATATTTGCAATGAAACTATTGTTTTACAAAAGATAGGGAAAATGCTTGCTTTTTCTACAAAGGAGAAAACTCACACTTAGCCAAATAAGCATGTAATTGTTAGGTTCCATTTGTGTCCACCAAAAGTGACAACTTGCCAATACAATTCAAATGTATTGACCCTTTGTGGCTGCAACGTTTCATGTTGCAGGTTTTGACGATAAGAAAGGTACGATAGGGTTACGAGTCTATCCGCAGCATGTTTGCCTGTGGCACATGAAGAAGAAGGACTCCATGCTATTTTTGATTTCGTTGTAAACTCTGAAAGCTTTATGCTATGAGCATTGTAAAGTTTCTTTATGTAATTGCTGGATCATACGATGTAATAAAATGACCTTGTTTCTGGATATTACATCTCAAACTGTGTGTGCTAGCGTTGATCCAGGGACTAGCACTAAAAAGCACAGGGATCGTCATCTTTAACAGATGAGGTCACTACAAGATGGTATCAGAGCATTGTGTTGCCCTTAGGTTCGTGACCCTAGGATTGGACAAAGACCCCTTAGAAAATAGGAGTTATTTGGCTATAAGTTATTACACACTCATCATCTCGTAAACTCTTCCCTTAGTCATTTTTGTCTCTACTTCTCTTCATTTCAACTCAAGGACGAAGAGCTTCAGCTTCACCACCGCCAAGGACTTCAAGAGCACCTGCTACAGTAATCGTCTTCGTGACATCATCAACATACCAACTCTACCTATCCCTATCATTGAAGGAAGCAAGTTGAAGAAATTGAAGAAGGAAAGCTTGTGCGTCAATACTTCTAGGACTTAGAAATCCTTAGTAGGGAACTTGATAACGGTAGGACAGCTAACTACTTAGCAAATGATGAGCTATGCGACCAACTTAAGGGAAAGAACAATGCTACGTGTAGCAAGAAGATAAGATCAAGGCAAAGGATGCGAAGATCAAAGCTCAAGACAAGAAGTTCAAGAATCAAGAGAAGAAGGTCCAAGAGAACAAGTAGATTAGAGAGAATAATGCGATGGTAAGAGCAACAAATTCGAGTTAGGACCCGGCCATGAAGTGATTGTGAAGCTACGTGCTAAGAAGAGAGAGCTTCAATCGAAGATCGACGCTCCAAATTATGAAGGTGAAGAAGTACAAGACGATGTTTGCTGAGCACCATCATGGGAAAGGAAGTTGACATGGAGGAATAGAGTAGTTAGTGAGACCACCATGTGAAATTATATCTAGTGAGTTTGTTTTAACCTTCGTGATGTTTAACAATCCACGTACTTTGAAGCTATTTGTGAGTTATGTGAATGCTTCTTTGTTTTTGAAGATTGTTTCTATGCATGTGTTGTGGGTAGGAAACTTTATTTCCTTAGACTCTATCTCTAAGTCTAACCTCACCTATTTTCAAACCCAACAGATGCCTCCTCGCCGCGCTCCTGAGGAACAGATGCAGCAGATGATGGAAGCCCAGGCTCAACTCATGCAAGTCATGACTCAGTTTCTTGCCAACACTCAAAACAACAACAATAACAATAACAACCCAACACCACCGCCACCCCCTCAGGTCGACATGCTTGCAAGGTTCTTAAGGCTTCGCCCTGCCAAGTTCTCACGTGCTGCTGAACCATTGGAGGCCATGGATTAGCTCCGTTCTGTCAACAAAGACTTGGTGACTACTGGTTGCACTGATGCTGAAAAGGTCAGGTTTGCAGCGCATCTGCTGGAAGGACCAGCAGCAAGCTGGTGGGACACTTACCAGATCACTCATCCCATCGAAGGAGTGACTTGGGACTTGTTCCAAGAGGGATTTCGAGCTGCACACATTTCCTCTGGTGTGATGGGTCTGAAAAAGAAGGAGTTCCGTGATCTTAGACAGAAGTACCGCAGCGTGTCTGAGTACATTGATGAGTTCACCAATCTATCACGCTATGCACCGGACGACATTGACACTGATGCAAAAAGGAAGGAGAAGTTCCTAGAGGGCCTCAACGACGAGTTGTCAATCCCTCTGTCTGTTGCTTACACTCCTACTTTTCAGTCTCTGCTTGATCAAGCTATAACTCTAGAGAGCAAGATGAAGCAGTCTAAAAACAAAAAGAGGAAGCATATCTACAATGATCATCCCCCAGGTTCACCACAAAAGAAGTATTCATTCCATAAGGGCAATGTAAGATCTGGATCTCACAAGCATGAGAACACTGACCACCACTATGGCCATAACAACTACTATTATGGTAGAAACGCAAACAAACAACATGGAGCAAATGGACATGATCATAGTGGACACAAGAACCACAAGAGCAACAATGGAAGTAATAATGGTAAAAGGTATGGTCATGACAAAAATAGCCAAAAAACCTTCACCAAGAAGGATATCAGCAAGGTAGGATGTTTCAAGTGTAAGGAGAAGGGGCACTATGCTCGAGACTGCCCAAAAAAGGCGATTGAAAATGGGGACAAACCCAATCCATTCAAAAAGGGACATTTAAACCACGTTGACATGGAAGAGGATGTGGAAGAAGTCTTCGAAGCGCCACATACAACAACTCGTATGTAATGATCAAAATGATTCTCCCCTTCTACAACACCAGTAGCTTTTTATGCCATTGCTTTTCATTGTAAAAAAAAGTGGACCTCTCTACATCAAACTCTCAGAAAGTGAAACGGTTACAACTTTGGGTACCAGGAGGTTGACACATAGCCAAGTCTAACCCTTAGAAACTCCTCACCAAACCTGCTGGAGAATATGGTAATCAAGATATGTGAATAGACACCCACATATTAGAAATAAAATTAAAATCCATAGATGGATCAAAAGATGACCAAGTGCCAAGTCGTACCTCAGAGAACCCAGAATGAACCAAAAGCCAATACTGTCGACAAATTTTTTTTAAGGGTGGTAGCCCACCCAGATATCCCAAATACATATTTCTTTCTAGCCTCTCCGAATCTCGAGGACGAGATTCTTTTAAGGGTGGTAGTCTGTCACATCCCAAAAATTTTCAAATTTTGGAATGTGAAAATTATTAAACAATTGCCTTTGACTGATTCTGTTGGATTGAAAATTCACAAGTAATTAAAACTTTTGAATCCTATTAAAAGAAATTACCAAAATTTCAAATTCATATTTCATGCAGCATCTTCATAGCAATGCAATTGAACCCTAAGTTAAAGAAGGAAATAATAAAATGCTATTTCAGAATTGTTATATAGCCTTATGGCAAATAATACAAGTTTTTCTTTTTTTTTGAAAACAAAATAATTTTGTTCAAAACAAGTACCCTTGTGTCTATATTGACAGGGGGAATTTTACAAAATTTTAGAATCATGTTTCAACTCATTTGGAGGTCAAATGCAAAAGTTATAAAAGAAACAACAAAACAGAAAAGACTAAAAGAAAAAAAGGAGAATGGACCAAACAGGCCAAAACAGCCGGCCCGCTAACGAATTTGGACCACCTGCGGCCCTCTCTCATCACTCCCGCTGACAAACTGGCCCCACATGTCAGCCGGCTCATCTTCAACCTCCGGCCAAAAATCACGTGGAGACCGCGTCCGTGCGCTGATTTCTCTCAGCCTTGATTCCCGACGATTTCGGTAATTAAAACCTTCCCCGTATGCTTCTATAAATTCTCCTCGACCTCCTCCGCATTTCCCCTCTATTTCCCCAATCCGAGAGCCCCCAGGCTGCTCGGATTCGAGCTCGCGAATTCGCCATTGCTGCTGGCCAGAACATCGAATTCTGACGGTCAGACCACCCAGCGCTCTCTCTCTTGGCTTAATTACAATTCTCATGAGCTTGCCCCTGACACCTTTCATGTTTTTATTTCGAAGTAAATCGACAAGCTCATCTTCGGCTGGATCTTGTCGACGCCAGGACATCTCGGGACGCCTCCACTCGCCGTTACAGGAAGAAAAGAAGAATCCACCGATACTATCGTCTCCACCGCGCCTCTCTGCACCTTGTGGTCTACTTCACCGAGTTTGGATCAACGCCTGAACATTATCAAGCTGTTCCTCGCCGGGACTATCGTCCGTCACAGTACGTCTTGTTCTCCTTTGAATTAATTCAGCCGGCTAGATTAGCTGTTGTGTATGCGTTAGATCCTATCGAAAGGCATTGGACCCACTTACTCAACTGAACCGGTACATAATGCACATCAATCGATCGATCTGTTCAGTTTTTGTTCTAGCTACTAGCTCGCGTGAAACTTTAAAAATTCGTAACTTGATTTGTACTGCTCCGTTCAAGATGAATCTTCTTTCATTGGATTCATAATTAAATTCTCTATACGGTGGTATCAGCTTTTTAAATTTTAGAATTCCTAAATCTGTCAATTAAAATTTGACACCACAACAAATATCGTCGTGCCAACGTCGTCAGCCACATCATCGTCAGGAGCCGAGCCGCCAGCTGAGCCTGGAGCCGAGCCGAGCTAAGTCGAGCCGCATATCTGAAGCCGGAGCGCTGCGACCATCCGATTAAGATCCGATGCTCCAGGAATTCGCGACATCGCCACCGATTATGCTAAAACATCAAACATTGAAAATTTGTAATAAAATAACCGTAACTTTGTTTTAGTTGATTCTTTTTGTAGCTTCATAATTTTAATATCTATCCAGTGGCATTGGAATTACGAATTTATAGATAACTAAAATTCATGTTTGTAATTTAGAAGTTAAAACCTTAATTTAAATGTAAAAAAGAGTTCTATGATTCCTAATAAGCTAATCTTTTTTTTTGAAAAAAAAAATTAATTGACGTTCCCACATGTTTTACCTCACGTGTAATTTTTGGAAGAATTCTAAATATATCCCTGAGTTAAGTTGAGTTTTGCACGTTTTGGTATGTGTTTTTTTTGACTCTTTATCGCAATGTTGTTTTGATTGTTTTCTTATTTACGATACGATGGTTGTTTATTGGTTGAAATTTTCTATGCGTTAGATTCATTCGGAGTGCGAGATCAAACTCACAAAGAAGAAATCATCATCAAATATCACTAAGGCACGTATCACTCTTGTTCATAAACCTCCTATTGTTTTTACTATGCATGAAGTGTTTCTTTCACTTAGTAGATATTTACATATGTAAGCTGTTTTCAAGAAATGTTAGGCTTATGCAATACTAAGCACTATTTAGTGTATTCCTAGTTATCCTTGTTAGGAGAAAACATGATGTAGACTGCTTAGTTGTGTTGTAGTCTTCAAGGGTGGGATTTCACATAAATATGGAAAACCCTATTTTGGAAGCACCGGAAAAACAACTAAGTTTTTTGAGCTGTGTGATTGGTGAAGATTTAGAAGAGTGGCATGGTAGGGGGTCATCTTTATGGTTGTACCTATGAAAATGCTCACTAGAGTTAAAAAGTATGTGGCATGGTAGGGGTCATTTGTATGGCTGTACCTATGAAAATGCACACAATACTTGAAGGCATGTGGCATGGTAGGGGGTCATCTCTATGGCTGTACCTATGAATATGCACACTATGCGGGATGTGGCATGGTAGGGGGTCATTCGTATGGCTGTACCTATGAAAATGCTTACATGAGAAATCTCTCGAGAGTGTGAAGACCAGATTCAGCAAAGACTATTTAAGAGAAAACTTTAGCAGTTGGACTGAGGATGACAACATCATGTGATTGGATTACAAGGGGTGGAAAGATCTCTCTCATTAAAATTTTCTAAGTTAAAACTTACGGGGAAAACGTGGGTAGGATGTAGCTGGACCGTATGGTGTATATTCTTGGTGAGCCAGGGTGATGAGAACTTGGGTTCATGCTCTTTGACAACATATTTGCAATGAAACTATTGTTTTACAAAAGATAGGGAAAATGCTTGCTTTTTCTACAAAGGAGAAAACTCACACTTAGCCAAATAAGCATGTAATTGTTAGGTTCCATTTGTGTCCACCAAAAGTGACAACTTGCCAATACAATTCAAATGTATTGACCCTTTGTGGCTGCAACGTTTCATGTTGCAGGTTTTGACGATAAGAAAGGTACGACAGGGTTATGAGTCTATCCGCAGCATGTTCATCTGTGGCACATGAAGAAGAAGGACTGCATGCTATTTTTGATTTCGTTGTAAACTCTGAAAGCTTTATGCTATGAGCATTGTAAAGTTTCTTTATGTAATTGCTGGATCATACGATGTAATAAAATGACCTTGTTTCTGGATATTACATCTCAAACTATGTGTGCTAGCGTTGATCCAGGGACTAGCACTGAAAAGCACAGGGATCGTCATCTTTAACAGATGAGGTCACTACATGAAGACACTCTACCAACATACATACACGCTAGGAGATCATATGAGGACCAAACTGATAGACTCCACATGCGATAACCCTCTCAAAGCCTGTTGTTTTGTCCCACGACTCAGCGACCATATTTTGTGTACCTTGTATGCTGATTTCTGTTTTATGTCATTGCAGTTTCCCTAAAGACTAGATCAAAACACCATCCCTCCTAGATATCAAGCAATACCCATGTTATCCTATCAAAATGGAGCGAAAATGGCTAAAAAATCATAGTTTATGCTCCTAGATAAACAATAATTGCGTTTCCATCTATTTTACCCTTATTCTACCCTTCTCTAGACACCTCTATTAAACTCATGAAATCTCTTTGTTTTGTACATGAAGACACTCTCCCAACATCCATACACACTAAGAGATCATATGAGGATCGAACTAACAGACTCCAAATGCGATAAACCTCTCAAAGCCCATTGTTTTGTCCCATGACTGAGTGGCCATATTTTGTGTACCTTGTATGCTGATTTCTGTTTTATGTCATTGCAATCTCCCTAAATACTAGATCAAAACACCATCCCTCCTGGATTTCGAGCAATCCCCTTGTTATCCTGTCAAAATGGAGCGAAAATGGCTAAAAAAACTCATACTTTATGCTCCTAGATAAATAATAATTACGTTTCCTTCTATTTTACCCTTATTCTACCCTTCTCTAGACACCTCTATTAAACTCATGGAATCTCTTTGTATTGTACAATGAAGACACTCTCCCAACATCCATACACTCTAAGAGATCATATGTGGACCGAACTGACAGACTCCACATGCGATAACCCTCTCAAAGCCCGTTGTTTTTTCCCACGACTCAGCGACCATATTTTGTGTACCTTGTATGCTGATTTCTATTTTATGTCATTGCAATCTCCCTAAAGACTAGATGAAAACACGGATCCGGAACACATCCGGCGCCGACGGGAGCTGGCCCACAGCTATGTGGACTATGCCGACACCGACGCCTTCGTTCGGGATATCCGTGAGCCGGAGAAGAAGGACGATGCCGGGACATCCGCCGCTGCTGAGGGCTCCGACTCCAGCCGGGATGAAGATGAAGCTGAAGAGGCCGACACTGATGTCCCGGAACAGGCATCTGCCCCGGGCGGAGGTGATGGCTCCATTCCATCTGCTGGGTCCAGCACTCCTGAAGCCGACATCTCCACCGCCACTGCTCCACCAGCCGGCGCCTCTGCTTCTGCCCCTGGTCCTTGACTTTGCAGCACAAACACTTTAAGTTTTATCAGATCCCCGGTATGCCGGGTGCAGATGTAATATACACGCTTAATTTCCTTTGGTTTGCTTCCTGAACAAGTTTTATCTTGGTTTGCTTGTTACTAATGCCGGATCATCTTTTGGCTAAGTCACCGAGTTGTTTTCCTGTTTCCTCAATTTCACAACCTTGGCTGCTTGTCTACCTCAATTGGCTTTCGACGTATGAGTCTCAAGGTTGCTTCCTCGAACATACAGTACTTTAACTTTGAGACTTAGACTTCAAATCATCCGACACTTTAAATTTTAACTTTAGCTTTAACGAAAATGTCGGTTCGCTTGCTTTGTATTTCCTTAGCCGTTTTCCATGTGTAGACAATCTCCGGCATCTACTCTTGCTAGCCATGAAGCCGGGTTTCGGACAGCAGCTGAGTCGAAGAGTGGCCTTTGGTGCCGACACATTACTAGGCCGACATAGGAAACATTCAAATAAAGCCAGCCGGCATACAAAGGAAAATATGGAAATACATACATTGTGTTGCTCAGGAGTAAAAGGGGCGCAGTAGAGCTATGTTCCATGGCCTCTTGGTTTCTTCTCCGGACCTGTCCGCCTTATTCTTCTTGGGGTCCTGCGCATCTATAAGATAATAGGCATCATTGTGCAGAGCTCTGCTCACAATGAATGGCCCCTCCCATGGAGGAGTTAACTTATGCCGGCCTTTTGTTCCTTGCTTTAGCCGGAGTACTAGATCTCCCTCTTGAAATCTCCTTGGATTTACCTTCTGCGCATGATAGCGTCTGAGGTTCTGCTGATATACTGCTGTTCTTGACAGAGTTATTTCCCTTGCTTCCTCTAGCAGATCAACATCATTTTCTCTAGCTTCTTTAGCCTCTTCCTCAGTATATAGCACTATTCTTGGTGCATCATGTATTACATCTGTTGGAAGCACAGCTTCTGCTCCATACACCAGGAAAAATGGTGTGTAGCCTGTTGATCTATTCGGAGTTGTTCTTAAACTCCACAGCACTGCTGGCAGCTCATCTAGCCAACATCCCGGAGTTTTCTCCAGGGGCTCTATCAGCCGGGGTTTTATGCCGGATAATACTAGCCCATTCGATCTCTCTACTTGGCCATTGGCACAAGGGTGGGCAACCGACGCAACGTCCAGCCGGATTCCCACTTCCTCACAAAATCTGGCAAATGGCCCTTGGGCAAAGTTTGACCCATTGTCAGTGATGATGCTATGAGGAACACCATATCTCAAGATTATATCCTTTAAGAATTTCACTGATGTGTGACCATCACACTTGCTTATGGGCTTCACTTCAATCCACTTGGTGAACTTGTCCACCATGACCAGGATATGGGTCATTTTCCCTCTGGCCGGCTTAAAAGCCCCGACCATATCCAGGCCCCAAACAGCAAAGGGCCAGGTTATTGGGATAGTTTTCAGGGAAGATGCCGGCTGATGAATCTGGTGGGCATATCTTTGACACCCATTACATTTCCGGACCAAGTTTTCTGCCTCTTGCAGTGCCGTTGGCCAATAGAAGCCATGCCGGAATACCTTTGCCACCAATGCCCTGGACGAAGCATGGTGACCACACTCCCCCTGGTGAATTTCCCGGAGCATCTCCAGACCCTCCGCAGATTCGACACATCTCTGCAATACTCCGGTGGTACTTCTCTTGTATATTTCTTTGTTGATGATGGTATACGCTTTGGATCTCCTTATAACCCGGCGGGCCTCGGTTTCATCCGCCGGCACTTGACCATCCACCATGAAGTTCATGATAGGACGTGCCCATGAGGGCACTTCCCTGACAGTGAACACTGCCTGATCTATTTCCATCATTTCGACCGACACATAATCGATCTCCATGGGCTGCGAAGTCCCCAGGACTGAAGAATCAGTCCCCGGGTATGCCGGAGCAGTCCCCGGGTATACCGGCACAACCTCTTGGCACATTTTACCCTTGCCTTTAGTTTTGCTCCGGAATACTGTACTAACAGCATATGCCAGCCCAGTCCCCGGGACTGAGGAAACAGTCCCCGGGTTATCCGTCCTGGCTCCGGCATCTATCTCCATTGGAACTGCTTCGTCTGGACCTGGCGGGACATAAATGGAGGATGACTCGGGCGAGGGTTTGATCGATGGCTTCCTCAGATGCTCCAGCGAAATGCCGGGCGGGATTGAATCTCGGGAAGACCCCAGCTTGGATAATGCATCGGCTGCATCGTTTTGAGCCCGGAGAACGTGCCGGAACTCACAACCTTCAAAGTAACCACTTAACTGCTGCACTAGGAAACGGTATGATGCCATGTTAGCATCATGCGTGTCCCATATGCCGGAACACTGCTGAATCACTAAGTCAGAATCCCCGAAGCACATAATCCGGCGAATTCCTATGTCCTTAGACACCTTCAGGCCATGCACAAGTGCCTCATATTCCGCCACATTATTTGATGCTGCAAAGTGAATCTGCAGGACGTATCTCAGCTGGTCATTCTTTGGTGAACTGAGAACTATGCCGGCACCCAAGCCATGGATTGTCTTGGACCCATCGAAATGCATCCTCCAATAATTGGCATCTGGCAATGGTGGCTCATACTGTATCTCGGCCCAGTCAATAAAGAAATCAGCCAAGACCTGGGACTTGATTGTATCCCTCTTATCGTACTGCGGTGTATATGGTGAAAGCTCTATTGCCCACTTTGCTATCCGGCCGCTGGCATCTTTGTTGCCTATAATTTCCGAGATAGGGGCCTCGGCCACTACCCGGATTGGATGCTCTTGGAAGTAATGCTTGAGCTTCTTGGCCACCATATAGACACCATAGGTCATCTTCTGATAGTGGGGGTAATTTTGCTTTGAGGTGGAGAGGACTTCACTCAGATAATATACCGACCGCTGCACGGTTTTGCCTCCTTCCTCTCGCTCTACTACCACCACAGCACTGACAACTCGGTTGGTTGCCACTATATAGAGCAACATTGGCTCCCGGGGCATCGGAGACGCTAATACCGGCGCTGTTGACAACAACTGTTTCAATTCTTTGAAAGCTGCATCTGCTTGCGTTGTCCAGACAAATGTGTCGGACTTTTTCATCAACTGATATAACGGCAGAGCTTTCTCTCCCAGCCGGCTTATGAAGCGGCTCAGGGATGCGAGGCACCCAGTGAACTTCTGCACTTCCCTCAAATCTGTCGGCGGCTTCATCCTTTCTATGGCACGAATCTTGCCGGGATTCACCTCAATACCCCGGCTGGAAACAAGGAAACCGAGCAACTTGCCCGCCGGCACACCAAAGGTGCACTTAGCCGGATTCAACTTCATCCGGAATCTCCTCAGGTTCCCAAAGGTTTCCCGGAGATCATCTATGAGAGTCTTGCTCTCCTTGGTTTTTATGACGATATCATCGACATATACCTGCACATTTTTATCTATCTGATCGTGCAAACACTTTTGCATACACCTTTGGTAAGTTGCGCCGGCATTTCTTAAACCGAACGGCATAGTGAGATAGCAATAAGCCCCGTACGGGGTAATAAAGGATGTCTTTATTTGATCTGGCTCAAACAAGGGGATCTGGTGGAAACCAGAATAGGCATCTACAAATGATAACAGTTCACATCCGGCTGTGGAATCAATCACTTGATCGATCCGAGGGAGCGGGAATGGATCTTTAGGACATGCCTTATTCAAGTTGGTGTAATCAACACACATCCGCCATACTTTCACTATGGCGGGCTCATCTTTCTTCTTTTCCACCAAAACCGGATTAGACACCCAATCCGGATGAAGTACTTCCTTGATAAAGCCAGAGGCTAAGAGCCTGGCCACTTCCTCCCATATGGCTTTCCTTCTATCGCCGGCATTCCGCCGGAGCGGCTGCTTCACTGGCTTAGCATCGGGTCTCACGTGCAATGCGTGCTCAGCCAGCTCCCTCGGCACACCTTGCAGGTCCGAAGTAGACCATGCAAAGATATCCCGATTCTCACGGAGGAAGCTGATGAGCTCGCTTTCCTATTTGGGATCCAAACTTGCCCCAACCAGGGCATGGCGCTCCGGGAAAGCTTCATCCAGAGGCACCTTTTTGACTTCCTTACTCACTTGAAAAGAAACGCTGCCACCGGGATTTGTCATGCCCGGCATATATTTGCCGGCCACGACCGTCTCAGCAATCTCCACTGCTCGCTTGAGCCTCTTTCTCTCCTCTGCAATGATCAGAGTCTCGTCCAGATTGGATCCGGCGGTGGCACATGCCATCGAACGCTTGTAATCACCAATGATGGTGATCACTCCTTTGGGTCCCGACATCTTCATCTTCAGATACGCCACATGCGTAGAGGCCATGAATTTTGCCAGTGCCGGTCTACCCAGCAAAGCATGGTAGGGGCTCTCCAGATCAACCACCTCGAACATGAGGTTTTCCACCCTGCAGTTATCCCGGCTGCCAAACATCACATCCATCCGGATCTTGCCCATCGGTGCACACGAAAGTCCCGGCACAATGCCGTGGAACGTGGTCTTGCTCGGTTCCAGCATATTTTCCTTGACTCCCAGCTTCTCCATCGTATCCCGATACATGATGTTGATGCTGCTTCCATTATCAATGAGGACCTTGCTGAATCTTACGTTATTAGCTGGCCCGACGAATGTCGGATCCATCACCAGAGCATATCCACCGGGATTTGGCATGATCCGGGGATGATCTGCCCTGTCCCAACCAACAGCCTGGTCAGACCAGTACATCAGCTTTGGCACAGCCGACATAACGGCATTCACCTCCAGACACCGCCGGTACAAGCTCTGCTTGTCTGTTCTCTCGGTCTCAAAGACCATATAGCTCTGATCATACTCCTTGTACTCATTCCGGCCCGCTCCTGGGCCTCCGGCGTTATATTCCGGATTATAGCTCTGGTCAACTTGATTTACGCCGGCATTTCCGGCGTTGCTCTGATTCCCAGGATTAACCGGCCTAGGTGGGACTGCAATCGTATTGGCCCCTGTCAACGGCGATGGAGCTGCCGAGACAGAGGGTCTAGCCGGTCCCCAGGGACCTGCACGACCTGCTAATATGTCGTCCAGCCACGAACAGTTCCTTGTCAAATGGTTTGCCGGCTTTCCCGGCTGGAATGTGTGGAACACACAAGGCTTGTCCATGGCAAGACCCACAGTATACTTCGGCCACTGCTTCTTCTGGCCGGCGGCTCCGCCGGCATTCTTGTTGGTCCAGACATTCTTCTTCTGGAACGGCTGTGCTTGCTGCTGCGGCTGCTGCTGAGGCTGCTGATAGTCCTCATATCTCGGACGCTGGCTACTGCCGGCGCCCCCTTGCTCTTCCTCCACAGCTGCAACTTGTGCTGCCCCATACCGGTGATCCGGCCTTTCCTCTCTTCTCTTGTTCCGGTTATCAGTGCGATAATATTGCCTTGATCTCCCGGCATTGCTGGTGTTCCCCTGGGTTTGCCCCTGTCCTTGTGAATCGAGACTGGGCTGCATGGGATCTCCCAGAGCATAACTATCAGCGATCTTGATTGTTTCGGCCAGCGTGGCCGGCATTTGCCTCTGAAGCTTTTGCCACAGCATGGTGCCATGCCGGCACCCATGAGCGAACCACATGATGGCCTGCTGCTCATTGATTCCTTCGCAGGAATTGCGCAACGTGCACCACCTGGTCAGATAGTCACGGTCAGTCTCATTCACTCCTTGCCGGCAGTTAGCCAGTTGCTGCGGACGGTTGGGCCTCTTGTATGTACTTGTAAAGTTCGACACAAACTGCTCTTCGAAATCAATCCAGCCGTTGATACTCCCGGCCGGCAAATTATTCAGCCATATCCTGGCTGGACCTTCCAACATCTGCGGCACATATCGTACCGCCCATCTGAGGTTTCCTCCGGCGATGTTCACCGCTGTGGAGTAATCCTCCAACCAATCTTCCGGCTTCGTACTGCCATTATATGTCCTCGCGCCACGCGCGAGCTGGAAGAAGTAAGGCACCGGCTCCCCCATAATCCGGGGTCCGAAACACATAGGGCCCGGAGCTCCTTGTCTCTCCACCAACTCTGATTGGTGGATCTTGTCCAGCTTGAAACGTGCATCATTGGCTTCCAAGGACCGAGGTCCAAGCCGGGATGCTATTGGGCCTGCGATCATCTGCTGCTGCTGCTCCGGCTGATGCTGCTCACTATGCCGGCCTTGCTGGTGCTGCTGCTGATATCCCGCCCTGGCAAGGGCGGAATTGCCGTCATCCTCTCGATGTCCCGGATGGTCTGCACCCTGCTGCTGTACTGCACCTCCGGCGCCCTGTTGCTGACGCCGGGCTGCACTGTTACTCCGGCCACCACCGGCCGCGCCTGCTTCATGCCCGGCCGGCACACTCTGGCCGGGCTTCTTGCTGCCGACATACTTGTCAGCTTGGCCGACATTCTTCTGCACCATCGCCTGCTTTCCGGCGACAGCCGGTTCGTACACCTGGATCTGCTTGTCCCGGCGGCCAGAGGTCACACTTCCGGCACGCCGGGCGCTAGGATGCGGGGACGAGGCTTGGCCCCTCGACCTCGCGCCGGCACCTCCCGCCGACACAATGTACTGAGACGCCCCGGCACCCGGGTTTGCCTTCTTAAAGGCCTCCTGCTGCTTTGTAGCTTCAGACAAAAGTTGGTTAAGCCGGGCTTGCTGCTCACGCAGTGCTTCGCCGGATAAACAAGATAAATCCTTAGCTACCTCGGCCGCCGCTCTAAGGTTTTTTACTGGCGAACTATAGACTACCTTAGGCACAGTACTAGTTGCGGTATGACTCTTATCTCTAGCATCTTTTCCTATCTCAGCATTAAGATTTCTGCCTCTAGTTCTAACCTCTTCTATCCGGCTAGGCCGGATTACTACAGGAGTAAAACCATGGGCTGCCTCATACTCACGGAGTTGCCGGTTAAACCGTTCGCGCTCCTGGTTCATGGCCAGGGCCTCGTCGACGAGGGCCTGACGAGATCCCTCCAGGACCTCCCTTGTCTGCTCCGGATCAACGCCGGATCGCACCGGCTCGAGAAGCCGGTCGATGATGGGAAGAAGAACCTCGCCCCTAGCCGGCACACCGGAAGTACCGGCCAGGTTCTCTGCACGCTCCAACGGAGGACGCGCCGACCTCTTGACCTTCGGCGGCTCCGGAGGAGAAGCTCCGGCCGCTGCTGCTTTGCCGGCATCTTCCGCCGGCGGCACGGATGTGCCGGCCATCATCACCTCAGCCGGCTCTACTGAGCGAGCGCTACGCCCAGCGTGAGCCAGCCGATGTGACGAAGGATCCGACGCCACCAGCACCTCCTTCCTGCAAATTCTCTCAGTCCCCACGTACACCTCGTGGGAACCGAAAGACATAATCCGGCCATCCCTGGGGAACGGCCGGCCACCGAGACAACCGGCGTTGTCACTGACGAAACTGAGCGAGCCTAGCCTCTGGACGAGGCCAGAGACCACGCGCACTCCCGAAGCTGCTATCACAGACCCCGTCCGAATGAACACTCCGCCCAGCATATCGATCGGCCCCACGGTGGGCGCCAAATGTCGTCGTGGTGAAACAACATATGCCATAGGATGGCTTAAATGGGGTTCGAGCTAGATGCTGGTGGATTCGGGAGAGGGGAACGAGCTAAAAAGCACGACAGAAAGAGACACTGATCTACCCAGGTTCGGGGCTCTCGTAAGGAGATAACACCCCTACTCCTGCTCTACTGATTGTATATTTGGGTCGATGTAGTACACAACAATGGTGCTTCCAAGCTCTCTGCTAGAGAAGGAAGATGAACTGCTAAGTGTAGGAACACAGAGTGACCAACCAACCTTCAACCCTTTGCTAGAACTCCCTGTGCCACCTTATATAGTGGTGGCCAGGGTTACAACGGTCATAGAAGACCAGGAGACACCAACTACACTCCAAACAGGACTTGCTGTCGAGGGCAGACGCCCACGACTTTCTTCCTGATTGCTCTCGATGGGACTCCCCTTGCTGTACCTTGTACCTCTTGAACTGTGGCCTTACCTCTGTGCGGTAAGCTCGTACTTGTGCACAGTGAGGGTAGGTAACCTCCACTGTGCACCCTGCCATCTTACTCTGCTACCATGCTTGGATGTTTTCTTCCTTGATTGTAGGGATGTGACACCTTAGTTGACTTAAGTATCCCGGATATGACCGTTGGCCATACCCAGGACTTATATGCCGGACCAACGACCTACGAGGGTCGGGTAATCCGGCCTCCCCTGCTCCTGCACAACACACCAAATGGTTAGGCCGGCATATCTAAGTATATGCCGGCACACATATACCAGTATTCCGGCTATACCGGCATATCCAAGTATTAGCCGGGATACACACATATGCCGGCCTGGCCGATGCTCTCATATTCCGGCCAGGCCCTTTCTTGATAACTCGGCACAAGTCAACCATAGACTTTGTGTCTTTCTAGTCTCTTGACCCTACCGGGGGTTATCCCCCCGACATGATGACCGAACTGACAGACTCCACATGCGATAACCCTCTCAAAGCCTGTTGTTTTGTCCCATGACTCAACGACCATATTTTGTGTACCTTGTATGCTGATTTCTGTTTTATGTCATTGCAGTCTCCCTAAGTACTAGATCAAAACACCATCCCTCCTAGATATCCAGCAATCCCCATGTTATCCTGTCAAAATGGAGTGAAAATGGCTAAAAAACTCATAGTTTATGCTCCTAGATAAACAATAATTATGTTTCCATCTATTTTACCCTTATTCTACCCTTCTCTAAACACCTCTATTAAACTCATGGCATCTCTTTGTATTGTACAATGCAGACACTCTCCCAACATCCATACACGCTAAGAGATCATATGAGAACCGAACTAACAGACTCCACATGCGATAAACCTCTCAAAGCCCGTTGTTTTGTCCCACGACTGAGTGACCATATTTTGTGTACCTTGTATTCTAATTTCTGTTTTATGTCATTGCAATCTCCCTAAAGACTAGATCAAAACACCATCCCTCCTGGATTTCAAGCAATCCCCTTGTTATCCTGTCAAAATGGAGTGAAAATGGCTAAAAAAAACTCAGAATTTATGCTCCTAGATAAACAATAATTATTTTTCCATCTATTTTACCCTTATTCTACCCTTCTCTAGACACCTCTATTAAACTCAAGGAATATCTTTGTATTGTACAATGAAGACACTCTCCCAACATCCATACACTCTAAGAGATCATATGTGGACTGAACTGACAGACTCCACATGCGATAACCCTCTCAAAGCCTGTTGTTTTGTCCCACGACTCGGCGACCATATTTTGTGTACCTTGTATGCTGATTTCTGTTTTATGTCATTGCAATCTCCCTAAAGACTAGATCAAAACACCATCCCTCCTGGATTTCAAACAATCCCTTGTTATCCTGTTAAAATGGAGCATAAATGGCTAAAAACTCATAGATTATGCTCATAGATAAACAATGATTACGTTTCCATCTATTTTACCCTTATTCTACCCTTCTCTAGACACCTCTATTAAACTCATGGAATCTCTTTGTTTTGTACAATGAAGACACTCTCCCAACATCCATACATGCTAAGAGATCATATGGAGACCGAACTAACAGACTCCACATACGATAAACCTCTCAAAGCCCGTTGTTTTGTCCCATGACTGAGCAGCCATATTTTGTGTACCTTGTATGTTAATTTCGGTTTTATGTCATTGCAATCTCCCTAAATACTAGATCAAAACACCATCCCTCTGGATTTCAAACAATCCCCTTGTTATGCTATCAAAATGGAGCGAAAATGGCTAAAAAACTCATAGTTTATGCTCCTAGATAAACAATAATTACGTTTCCATCTATTTTACCCTTATTCTACCCTTCTCTAGACACCTCTATTAAACTCATGGAATCTCTTTGTATTGTATAATGAAGACACTCTCCCAACATACATACACTCTAAGAGATCATATGAGGACCGAACTGATAGACTCCACATGTGATAACCCTCTCAAAGCCCGTTGTTTTGTCCCATGACTCAGCGACCATATTTTGTGTACCTTGTATGCTGATTTCTGTTTTATGTCATTGCAGTCTCCCTAAAGACTAGATCAAAACACTATCCCTTCTAGATGTCAAGCAATCCCAAAATAGAGCAAAAATGGCTAAAAAAAACTCATAGTTTATGCTCCTAGATAAACAATAATTACGTTTCCATCTATTTTACCCTTATTCTACCCTTCTCTAGACACCACTATTAAACTCATGGAATCTCTTTGTATTGTACAATGAAGACACTCTCCCAACATCCATACACGCTAAGAGATCATATAAGGACCGAACTGACAGACTCCACATGTGATAACCCTCTCAAAGCCCGTTGTTTTGTCCCATGACTCAGCGACCATATTTTGTGTACCTTGTATGCTGATTTCTATTTTATGTCATTGCAATAACCCTAAAGACTAGATCAAAACACCATCCCTCCTGGATTTCAAGAAATCCCCTTGTTATCCTGTCAAAATGGAGCGAAAATGGCTAAAAACTCATAGTTTATGCTCCTAGATAACCAATAATTATGTTTCCTGGAATCTCTTTGTATTGTACAATGAAGACACTCTCCCAACATCCATACACTCTAAGAGATCATATGAGGACCGAACTGATAGACTCCACATGCGATAACCCTCTCAAAGCCCGTTGTTTTGTCCCATGACTCAGTGACCATATTTTGTGTACCTTGTATGCTAATTTCTGTTTTATGTCATTGCAATCTCCCTAAAGACTAGATCAAAACACCATCCCTCCTGGATTTCCTGCAATCCCCTTGTTATCCTATCAAAATGGAGCAAAAATGGCTAAAAAACTCATAGTTTATGCTCCTAGATAAACAATAATTACGTTTCCATCCATTTTACCCTTATTCTACCCTTCTCTAGACACCTCTATTAAACTCATGGAATCTCTTTGTATTGTATAATGAAGACACTCTACCAACATACATACACACTAAGAGATCATATGAGGACCAAACTGACAGACTCCACATGCGATAACCCTCTCAAAGCCCATTGTTTTGTCCCACGACTCAGCGACCATGTTTTGTGGACCTTGTATGCTGGTTTCTGTTTTATGTCATTGCAATCTCCCTAAAGACTAGATCAAAACACCATCCCTCCTGGATTTCAAGCAATCCCCTTGTTATCATTTCAAAATGGAGAAAAAATGGCTAAAAAACTCATAGTTTATGCTCCTAGATAAACAATAATTATGTTTCCATCTATTTTACCCTTATTCTACCCTTCTCTAGACACCTCTATTAAACTCATAGAATCTCTTTGTATTGTACAATAAAGACACTCTCCGAACATCCATACACGCTAAGAGATCATATGAGAACCGAACTAATAGACTCCACGTGCAATAAACCTCTCAAAGCCCGTTGTTTGTTCCCACGACTGAGCGACCATATTTTCTGTACCTTGTATGCTCATTTCTCTTTTATGTCATTGCAATCTCCCTAAAGACTAGATCAAAACACCATCCCTCCTAGATTTCAAGCAATCCCCTTGTTATCCTATCAAAATGGAGCAAAAATGGCTAAAAAAACTCATAGTTTATGCTCCTAGATAAACAATAATTATGTTTCCATCTATTTTACCCTTATTCTACCCTTCTCTAGACACCTCTATTAAACTCATAGAATATCTTTGTATTGTACAATGAAGACACTCTCCCAATATACATACACTCTAAGAGATCATATGTGGACCGAACTGACAGACTCCACATGTGATAACCCTCTCAAAGCCTGTTGTTTTCTCCCACAACTCAGCGACCATATTTTGTGTACCTTGTATGCTGATTTCTGTTTTATGTCATTCAATTTCCCTAAAGACTAGATCAAAACACCATCCCTCCAAGATTTCAAGCAATCCCCTTGTTATCCCATCAAAATGGAGCAAAAATGGCTAAAAAATACTCATAGTTTATGCTCCTAGATAAACAATAATTACGTTTCCATCTATTTTACCCTTATTCTACCCTTCTCTATACACCTCTAGTAAACTCATGGAATCTCTTTGTATTGTATAATGAAGACCCTCTCCGAACATACATACATGCTAAGAGATCATATGAGAACCGAACTGACAGACTCCACATGCGATAAAACTCTCAAAGCCCGTTCTTGTGTCCCGCGACTCAACGACCATATTTTGTGTACCTTGTATGCTGATTTCTGTTTTATGTCATTGCAATCTCCCTAAAGACTAGATCAAAATACTATCCCTCCTAGATTTCAAGCAATCCCCTTGTTATCCTGTCAAAATGGAGCGAAAATGGCTAAAAAACTCATAATTTATGCTCCTAGATAAACAATAATTACGTTTCCATCTATTTTACCCTTATTCTACCCTTCTCTAGACACCTCTATTAAACTCGTGGAATCTCTTTGTATTGTACAATGAAGACACTCTCCCAACATCCATACACTCTAAGAGATCATATGAGGACCGAACTGATAGACTTCACATGCGATAACCCTCTCAAAGCCCGTTGTTTTGTCCCATGACTCAGCGACCATATTTTGTGTACCTTGTATGCTGATTTGTATTTTATGTCATTGCAATATCCATAAATACTAGATCAAAACACCATCCCTCCTGGATTTCAAGCAATCCCCTTGTTAGCCAGTCAAAATGGAGCAGAAATGGCTAAAAAACTCATAGTTTATGCTCCTAGATAAACAATAATTTTGTTTTCATCTATTTTACCCTTATTCTACCCTTCTCTAGACACCTCTATTAAACTCATGGAATCTCTTTGTATTGTATAATGAAGACACTCTACCAACATACATACACGCTAAGAGATCATATGAGGACCAAACTGACAGACTCCACATGCGATAACCCTCTCAAAGCCCGTTGTTTTGTCCCACGACTCAGCGACCATATTTTGTGGACCTTGTATGCTGGTTTCTGTTTTATGTCATTGCAATCTCCCTAAAGACTAGATCAAAACACCATCCCTCCTGGATTTCAAGCAATCCCCTTGTTATCATTTCAAAATGGAGTAAAAATGGCTAAAAAACTCATAGTTTATGCTCCTAGATAAACAATAATTATGTTTCCATCTATTTTACCCTTATTCTACCCTTCTCTAGGCACCTCTATTAAACTCATGGAATCTATTTGTATTGTACAATGAAGACACTCTCCCAACATCCATACACGCTAAGAGATCATATGAGAACTAAACTAATAGACTCCACATGCGATAAACCTCTCAAAGCCCGTTGTTTGGTCCCACGACTGAGCGACCATATTTTGTGTACCTTGTATGCTGATTTCTATTTTATGTCATTTCAATCTCCCGAAAGACTAGATCAAAACACCATCCCTCCTAGATTTCAAGCAATCCCCTTGTTATCCTGTCAAAATGGAGCAAGAATGGCTAAAAAACTCATAGTTTATGCTCCTAGATAAACAATAATTATGTTTCCATCTATTTTACCCTTATTCTACCCTTCTCTAGACACCTCTATTAAACTCATGGAATATCTTTGTATTGTACAGTGAAGACACTCTCCCAACATCCATACACTCTAAGAGATCATATGTGGACCGAACTGACAGACTCCACATGCGATAACCCTCTCAAAGCCTGTTGTTTTGTCCTACGACTCGGCGACCATATTTTGTGTACATTGTATGCTGATTTATGTTCTACGTCATTGCAATCTCCCTAAAGACTAGATGAAAACACCATCCCTCCTAGATTTCAAGCAATCCCTTTTTATCCTGTTAAAATGGAGCATAAATGGCTAAAAAACTCATAGTTTATCCTTCTAGATAAACAATAATTACGTTTCCATCTATTTTACCCTTATTCTACCCTTCTCTAGACACCTCTATTAAACTCATGGAATCTCTTTGTATTGTATAATGAAGACACTCTCCCAACATACATACACGCTAAGAGATCATATGAGGACCGAACTGACAGACTCCACATGCGATAACCCTCTCAAAGCCCGTTGTTTTGTCGCACGACTCAGCGACCATATTTTGTGTACCTTGTATGCTGATTTCTGTTTTATGTCATTACAGTCTCCGTAAATACTAGATCAAAACACCACCCATCCTGGATATCTAGCAATCCCCATGTTATCCTGTCAAAATGGAGTGAAATTGGCTAAAAAAACTCATAGTTTATGCTCCTAGATAAACAATAATTATGTTTCCATCTATTTTACCCTTATTCTACCCTTCTCTAGACACCTCTATTAAACTCATTGAATCTCTTTGTATTGTACAATAAAGACACTCTCCGAACATCCATACACGCTAAGAGATCATATGAGAACCGAACTAATAGACTCCACGTGCAATAAACCTCTCAAAGCCCGTTGTTTGGTCCCACGACTGAGCGACCATATTCTCTGTACCTTGTATGCTGATTTCTGTTTTATGTCATTGCAATCTCCCTAAATACTAGATCAAAACACCATCCCTCCTAGATTTCAAGCAATCCCCTTGTTATCCTATCAAAATGGAGCAAACATGGCTAAAAAACTCATAGTTTATGCTCCTAGATAAACAATAATTATATTTCCATCTATTTTACCCTTATTCTACCCTTCTCTAGACACCTCTATTAAACTCATAGAATCTCTTTGTATTGTACAATGAAGACACTCTCCCAATATCCATACAATCTAAGAGATCATATGTGGACCGAACTGATAGACTCCACATGTGATAGCCCTCTCAATGCCTGTTGTTTTCTCCCACAACTCAGCGACCATATTTTGTGTACCTTGTATGCTGATTTCTGTTTTATGTCATTCAATTTCGCTAAAGACTAGATCAAAACACCATCCCTCCAAGATTTCAAGCAATCCCCTTGTTATCCCATCAAAATGGAGCAAAAATGGCTAAAAAAAACTCATAGTTTATGCTCCTAGATAAACAATAATTACGTTTCCATCTATTTTACCCTTATTCTACCCTTCTCTAGACACCTCTATTAAACTCATGGAATCTCTTTGTATTGTATAATGAAGACCCTCTCCGAACATACATACATGCTAAGAGATCATATGAGAACCGAACTGACAGACTCCACATGAGATAACACTCTCAAAGCCCGTTCTTTTGTCCCGCGACTCAGCGACCATATTTTGTGTACCTTGTATGCTGATTTCTGTTTTATGTCATTGCACTCTCCCTAAAGACTAGATCAAAATACTATCCCTCCTAGATTTCAAGCAATCCCCTTGTTATCCTGTCAAAATGGAGCGAAAATGGCTAAAAAACTCATAGTTTATGCTCCTAGATAAACAATAATTACGTTTCCATCTATTTTACCCTTATTCTACCCTTCTCTAGACACCTCTATTAAACTCGTGGAATCTCTTTGTATTGTACAATGAAGACACTCTCCCAACATCCATACACTCTAACAGATCATATGAGGACCGAACTGATAGACTCCACATGCGATAACCCTCTCAAAGCCCGTTGTTTTGTCCCATGACTCAGCGACCATATTTTGTGTACCTTGTATGCTGATTTCTATTTTATGTCATTGCAATATCCATAAATACTAGATCAAAACACCATCCCTCCTGGATTTCAAGCAATCCCCTTGTTATCCAGTCAAAATGGAGCAGAAATGGCTAAAAAAAACTCATAGTTTATGCTCCTAGATAAACAATAATTACGTTTCCATCTATTTTACCCTTATTCTACCCTTCTCTAGACACCTCTATTAAACTCATGGAATCTCTTTGTATTGTATAATGAAGACACTCTACCAACATACATACACGCTAAGAGATCATATGAGGACCAAACTGACAGACTCCACATGCGATAACCCTCTCAAAGCCCGTTGTTTTGTCCCACGACTCAGCGACCATGTTTTGTGGACCTTGTATGCCGGTTTCTGTTTTATGTCATTGCAATCTCCCTAAAGACTAGATCAAAACACCATCCCTCCTGGATTTCAAGCAATCCCCTTGTTATCATTTCAAAATGGAGAAAAAATGGCTAAAAAACTCATAGTTTATGCTCCTAGATAAACAATAATTATGTTTCCATCTATTTTACCCTTATTCTACCCTTCTCTAGGCACCTCTATTAAACTCATGGAATCTATTTGTATTGTACAATGAAGACACTCTCCCAACATGCATACACGCTAAGAGATCATATGAGAACTGAACTAATAGACTCCACATGCGATAAACCTCTCAAAGCCCGTTGTTTGGCCCCACGACTGAGCGACCATATTTTGTGTACCTTGTATGCTGATTTCTATTTTATGTCATTTCAATCTCCCGAAAGACTAGATCAAAACACCATCCCTCCTAGATTTCAAGCAATCCCCTTGTTATCCTGTCAAAATGGAGCAAAAATGGCTAAAAAACTCATAGTTTATGCTCCTAGATAAACAATAATTATGTTTCCATCTATTTTACCCTTATTCTACCCTTCTCTAGACACCTCTATTAAACTCATGGAATATCTTTGTATTGTACAATGAAGACACTCTCCCAACATCCATACACTCTATGAGATCATATGTGGACCGAACTGACAGACTCCACATGCGATAACCCTCTCAAAGCCTGTTGTTTTGTCCTACGACTCGGCGACCATATTTTGTGTACATTGTGTGCTGATTTCTGTTCTACGTTATTGCAATCTCCCTAAAGACTAGATCAAAACACCATCCCTCCTAGATTTCAAGCAATCCCTTTTTATCCTGTTAAAATGGAGCATAAATGGCTAAAAAACTCATAGTTTATCCTTCTAGATAAACAATAATTACGTTTCCATATATTTTACCCTTATTCTACCCTTCTCTAGACACCTCTATTAAACTCATGGAATCTCTTTGTATTGTATAATGAAGACACTCTCCCAACATACATACACGCTAAGAGATCATATGAGGACCGAACTGACAGACTCCACATGCAATAAACCTCTCAAAGCCCGTTGTTTGGTCCCACGACTCAGCGACCATATTCTCTGTACCTTGTATGCTGATTTCTATTTTATGTCATTGCAATCTCCCTAAAGACTAGATCAAAACACCATCCCTCCTAGATTTCAAGCAATCCCCTTGTTATCCTATCAAAATGGAGCAAAAATGGCATAAAAACTCATAGTTTATGCTCCTAGATAAACAATAATTATGTTTCCATCTATTTTACCCTTATTCTACCCTTCTCTAGACACCTCTATTAAACTCATGGAATATCTTTGTATTGTACAATGAAGACACTCTCCCAACATCCATACACTCTAAGAGATCATATGTGGACCGAACTGACAGACTCCACATGCGATAACCCTCTCAAAGCCTGTTGTTTTGTCCTACGACTCGGCGACCATATTTTGTGTACATTGTATGCTGATTTCTGTTCTACGTCATTGCAATCTCCCTAAAGACTAGATCAAAACACCATCCCTCCTAGATTTAAAGCAATCCCTTTTTATCCTGTTAAAATGGAGCATAAATGGCTAAAAAACCCATAGTTTATCCTTCTAGATAAACAATAATTACGTTTCCATCTATTTTACCCTTATTCTACCCTTCTCTAGACACCTCTATTAAACTCATGGAATCTCTTTGTATTGTATAATGATGACACTCTCCCAACATACATACACGCTAAGAGATCATATGAGGACCGAACAGATAGACTCCACATGCAATAAACCTCTCAAAGCCCGTTGTTTGGTCCCACGACTCAGCGACCATATTCTCTGTACCTTGTATGCTGATTTCTGTTTTATGTCATTGCAATCTTCCTAAAGACAAGATCAAAACACCATCCCTCCTAGATTTCAAGCAATCCCCTTGTTATCCTATCAAAATGGAGCAAAAATGGCTAAAAAACTCATAGTTTATGCTCCTAGATAAACAATAATTATATTTCCATCTATTTTACCCTTATTCTACCCTTCTCTAGACACCTCTATTAAACTCATAGAATCTCTTTGTTTTGTACAATGAAGACACTCTCCCAATATCCATACACTCTAAGAGATCATATGTGGACCGAAATGACAGACTCCACATGTGATAGCCCTCTCAAAGCCTGTTGTTTTCTCCCACAACTCAGCGACCATATTTTGTGTACCTTGTATGCTGATTTCTGTTTTATGTCATTCAATTTCCCTAAAGACTAGATCAAAACACCATCCCTCCTAGATTTCAAGCAATCCCCTTGTTATCCCATCAAAATGGAGCAAAAATGGCTAAAAAAAACTCATAGTTTATGCTCCTAGATAAACAATAATTACGTTTCCATCTATTTTACCCTTATTCTACCCTTCTCTAGATACCTCTATTAAACTCATGGAATCTCTTTGTATTGTATAATGAAGACCCTCTCCGAACATACATACATGCTAAGAGATCATATGAGAACCGAACTGACAGACTCCACATGCGATAACACTCTCAAAGCCCGTTCTTTTGTCCCGCGACTCAGCGACCATATTTTGTGTACCTTGTATGCTGATTTCTGTTTTATGTCATTGCACTCTCCCTAAAGACTAGATCAAAATACTATCCCACCTAGATTTCAAGCAATCCCCTTGTTATCCTGTCAAAATGGAGCGAAAATGGCTAAAAAACTCATAGTTTATGCTCCTAGATAAACAATAATTACGTTTCCATCTATTTTACCCTTATTCTACCCTTCTCTAGACACCTCTATTAAACTCGTGGAATCTCTTTGTATTGTACAATGAAGACACTCTCCCAACATCCATACACTCTAAGAGATCATATGAGGACCGAACTGATAGACTCCACATGCGATAACCCTCTCAAAGCCCGTTGTTTTGTCCCATGACTCAGCGACCATATTTTGTGTACCTTGTATGCTGATTTCTATTTTATGTCATTGCAATATCCATAAATACTAGATCAAAACACCATCCCTCCTGGATTTCAAGCAATCCCCTTGTTATCCAGTCAAAATGGAGCAGAAATGGCTAAAAAACTCATAGTTTATGCTCCTAGATAAACAATAATTACGTTTCCATCTATTTTACCCTTATTCTACCCTTCTCTAGACACCTCTATTAAACTCATGGAATCTCTTTGTATTGTATAATGCAGACACTCTCCCAACATACATACACTCTAAGAGATCATATGAGGACCGAACTGATAGACTCCACATGTGATAACCCTCTCAAAGCCCGTTGTTTTGTCCCATGACTCAGCGACCATATTTTGTGTACCTTGTATGCTGATTTCTGTTTTATGTCATTGCAATCTCCCTAAAGAATAGATCAAAACACCATCCCTCCTGGATTTCCTGCAATCCCCTTGTTATCCTACCAAAATGGAGCAAAAATGGCTAAAAAACTCATAGTTTATGCTCCTAGATAAACAATAATTACGTTTCCATCTATTTTACCCTTATTCTACCCTTCTCTAGACACCTCTATTAAACTCATGGAATCTCTTTGTATTGTATAATGAAGACACTCTACCAACATACATACACGCTAAGAGATCATATGAGGACCAAACTGACAGACTCCACATGCGATAACCCTCTCAAAGCCCGTTGTTTTGTCCCACGACTCAGCGACCATGTTTTGTGTACCTTGTATGCTGGTTTCTATTTTATGTCATTGCAATCTCCCTAAAGACTAGATCAAAACACCATCCCTCCTGGATTTCAAGCAATCCCCTTGTTATCATTTCAAAATGGAGAAAAAATGGCTAAAAAACTCATAGTTTATGCTCCTAGATAAACAATAATTATGTTTCCATCTATTTTACCCTTATTCTACCCTTCTCTAGGCACCTCTATTAAACTCATGGAATCTATTTGTATTGTACAATGAAGACACTCTCCCAACATCCATACACGCTAATAGATCATATGAGAACTGAACTAATAGACTCCACATGCGATAAACCTCTCAAAGCCCGTTGTTTGGTCCCACGACTAAGCGACCATATTTTGTGTACCTTGTATGCTGATTTTTATTTTATGTCATTTCAATCTCCCGAAAGACTAGATCAAAACACCATCCCTCCTAGATTTCAAGCAATCCCCTTGTTATCCTGTCAAAATAAAGCAAAAATGGCTAAAAAACTCATAGTTTATGCTCCTAGATAAACAATAATTATGTTTCCATCTATTTTACCCTTATTCTACCCTTCTCTAGACACCTCTATTAAACTCATGGAATATCTTTGTATTGTACAATGAAGACACTCTCCCAACATCCATACACTCTAAGAGATCATATGTGGACCGAACTGACAGACTCCACATGGGATAACCCTCTCAAAGCCTGTTGTTTTGTCCTACGACTCGGCGACCATATTTTGTGTACATTGTATGCTGATTTCTGTACTACATCATTGCAATCTCCCTAAAGACTAGATCAAAACACCATCCCTCCTAGATTTCAAGCAATCCCTTTTTATCCTGTTAAAATGGAGCAAAAATGGCTAAAAAACTCATAGTTTATGCTTCTAGATAAATAATAATTACGTTTCCATCTATTTTACCCTTATTCTACCCTTCTCTAGACACCTCTATTAAACTCATGGAATCTCTTTGTATTTGTTGCCTGTCAAAACCTACCGGCGAGCAGCGACGAGCAACATGAAGAGCCGGGAGGCTCCCAGAACTGCTGGTGGGCCCTGGTCCCTCGGTCAACGGCCCGCAAAACTCCGGCACACGTCCTGGCTGATGCAAGGGCGTGCCACCTGATCTATACCTGATCAGGAAGGTGATGGCTTGCTTTGATTAGTTTCCTGCATGGCAGACACGCAAACATTAAATACGAGCCTCGATCGGCTCTCAGGTTTCCCTGTGAATCGGCTCATGTAGCCGATTGTCCCATGGATCTGCATTGGATCTACGATAACATGGGGTTTTGCTTTATCAATACAAGTCAAACCGATCTACAACAGTTTAACGCTTTCACCACATAAACGGAACATCCCACACGTAATTGAGCCTGGTAGATACGAAAGATAACAGAAAACTAACCCTAGAGGAGGCCAAAAAACCAACGTAGAGTCAATTCCCGGAACAACTCCTCTCGAATTGGCAAACCATATCCTTACGTACTACTGGATCGTTCAACCCGTTTGTGAGGCCTAACCATGCGGATATTAAACTAATCCTTGGAGAACAAGGAACAACTATGACAGATTGAATCGACTGAATAAAGATCAAGCAAGATGCTGCCCTTACACCCAAAGTAGGTGCAAAGGCAGCGAGATCTCTAGGGGCAGCATGACTAAGCGAACATAAACAAGAAGCACCGATGCTAGCCCAAACAGATCTATGATAACAGTATTACTCGCCATCAACAAGGCTTCAGTACGAGCAACACCAAATAACACATAAGTAGATGCTGCCTAGATCGCGAGATGCGATCTAGGCAGCACGACGCTTACCTGAAAGAAACCCTTGAAACAAGGGGTGGCGATGCGCCGAGATTGTGTTTGTTGTGAACGTGGTCGTCCTCCTTTCTCAATAACCCTAGGTACATATTTATAGTCCGAAGACTTTCTATCTTTAGAATAACCCTAACAACTCTATCTCTTGTTTAAACCGAAACGTACTCTATCATAATTATACAGATACACGGGCAATTAGCCCAAATCCACGTGCAAGGCCGATCCATCCTCCAAGCCCATCTTGATTACGGCCCATCTCCTTATTTGGCCAAAATGTGGCGATAACACATGCCCCCCTGGTTTTGGCAATAATAATTCCAAAACCACTCTGTTTTTTCTTCATCGGGTCACGCGTTGCAGAGCAGAACCGTCATATCGCCTCCTCATCATGATGCCTTGCCTTCTCAACTTCTCCGCAGTGCACGATTTGACAACTCTGGCACCACGTTCTCGAAAACCGCTATGGCATTGAACCATCTGCCACTATTCCCCTTATTTAAATCTATCCGAACCATTTGCATCCTCATTCTTCTCCAATAGCCAAAAAATCCTCTTCCTCCGCCATGGCCTCTTCTTCTTCCTCCAACACATCCGGCCTCTCCTACCAATCCTCCGACTCCGTTAACCGGGAGCCGACGCCGGAGCACCCGCCAATGGCGGCGTACGAAGTTCTCGCCCCACAATGGTGGGACGAGAGAGACTGGGACTTCGCCGCCCAGTCAGAGGACGACGAGTCCATGACCGACGGCGAGGAAGACCTCCAACTCCTCGTCGACGGGGAACTGGAGGCGGAGAGCGCCGACGACGCCGTGTCCTGGGGCGAGGACATCGGCTCTTCCGATGAGGAAGAAGAAGCAGAGGAGGACACCTCCTCCGACGAGTACCCGCCGGCGAAGCGCTTCCGCGCCGGATCCACCGAGGACACCGATGACGACGACGAGGACGAAGAGGCCCCCGCTGCCAACTTTAGCAGCAGCGGTGAGGACTACGCCGGCAGCAGCGCCGATGACAGCGAAGACGGCGGCGGCAATGGCAACGGCGACGACGACGACGCCGCCTTCTAGATTAGGAACTAGTAGTAGTAGTACTAGTAGTAGATTTCCATTTTGTAAGCAATCGGCTTCATTGTAAACAACCATCTTTGGAATCAACAAAGCTTGCTTTTCCCAATTTGATTTTGCCGATAGTCAAATAGGTCAACGTTCCAAAAGCCGATAGTAACGAATCGGCTTTCACCATACCACGTTTGATACGATCAACCAAGTCAAAGCCCAAAGAGCCGATGGCAACACATCGGCTTTTCCCACGAACGTTGACAAGGTCAAATTCGGTCGCTTATTTAGACAAGTCTGAGCGGTCACTTTCCAATTTCAACGGTAACCTGCAACCACCTTCAAAAAGGCTAACTCAGATCTCCAATTGCCTCATTGAACAAATCGGGCTCACGGTGACACGAACCCTAGATTCCCCACCGCATAGATCCATCTCCACTGGCGAATTAGATGGCGGAATCGTCCAGCGCCAACACAGCGGTCTCCGGTCTGAAGGTAATCCTTAACTGCTCCTCGCAATCCGAGCACGGTGCTAGAATTAACAGCAAACACCTGAATTAATGCTTTATCCCATCATTGAAATTTTAGGTTTCAGACATTCTGCTGCCGCATCCTTCTCTCCCAAATTCTCTCTGCCTTGGCCCCCGTACAGAATCTAGTCCTGCCCATCTGATCTCTTGCGAGGCAAACAGAATCCCCTTCGTAAGCCAAAACTTAGATTTGGATTCTTGGGCCGACTGCTTACGAGCCTGGCCTAATCCTCCCGAATATTGGGTTTCTTGGTACAGTAGGGTAGCCAAAACTTACCAATCCCAATGGGAAACCACGGGAATAGCCGATGCCTTGACTTTGTCATTGTCTCCCCTTGAGAAACATGAAAATCTTCTAAAAACCATCGGCTATTTCTGGTCTGATGCTCTGAACTGCTTCATGTTCGGCCATGGCCCCATGACACCAACTCTGTTAGACGTGGTGATGATCACTGGTCTGGACGTCACATCACCCAGCCCCTCTGCTTTTATGCTGCCAAAAGTCCCCTTCAAGCTTTCTTCCAAAACAGATTGCACGAACTGGGGTGCTTATCTTCGAAGCCACATGAAAACTAAGGGCCCTGTCACAGAGAAAGAACACACGGCCTTCCTCAATTTCTGGCTGGAACATTTCATATTCTGTGGCCCTTCCCTTGCTCCAACCAAGAATTATCTTCCCTTGGCCTACGAACTTGCCAGAGGCACTCAACTTGGCATCGGTAAACTGTTCCTTGGAGAAGTCTATCGATATCTCCAGTTGATGTCTGTCAAACTATCCTCCCACATAGCAGTCAAAACAGGAGGTCCTTGGTGGTTTATTCAACTATGGGCTCAGCTGTACTTTCAAAACCATATCCCAAACTTCCCCCTTTTGGCAAGTTGCACCTTTCCAGACACCAAAGGAAAGCAGATCCGATGCACCAGCTACGGCCAAGCTCTGTATAGCCTGCCAGGTAGTAAACTGATTCCTCACAAAGCATCCAAGTGGTTCAGCATTTTCTTCCAAGGCTTGGACAATCCTATCTTCTTTCCTTACACGGAGGAATCGGAAAATTTTGAAAATCCAATCTCCTTCAGGCTGGACAACTTTGCCGATGACACTAGCACTCGGCAACTATTTTCCACCGTGATCCGTCCCTGCTTCCTCCCAGTTGGCATGAGCACATCCAACAGAATAATCAAACCCGGATACAAGTTCTACCAGCCGGTCGTAGCAGCTCGGCAATTTGGCCTTGGGCAAGTACCTCCTCATTTCTTTCTCCACCACCTCACAGAGAGCAGAGCTGACCTGCCCGATTCTCTCATCAGTCAGAGGTGTTATTCTTTCTTCGATGCTCTGACCATCCCAATTCCTAACAACCTCACTTTCGCTTCATCAACCGATGGTTTTGAGGACTGGTGGTCGATGTGGAAGACTCATGCCTTCAGAAAAGCTCTGGGACCATTGCTGGAACAGCTCGATGCTGAATATGACATCCCCGTAGAACAGGTACTGCTACTTGTAAATTTTCTTGATGCAGCTCACGACGATGCTTTTAATATCCTGCGCTGTCTCCTTGCAGCAACAAGATGGTCCAGAACCTACCAACGAGGATGGCTCCCCCTTCGAATTCCTCCCACCGGCTCCTGTGGTCCTTTTCTGCAAAAACTCGCCACCTTTGAAACAGGTCGTGATGCAGAACCAGCCGATATCACCAAAATCGGCTTCCAAGAGCCAAGCAACTTCCGGGTCAGCTGCCCCCCGAGTTCCAACTAAAACAAGAACGGCGGTGAGGAAGATAGTGGCCAAGAAAACTTCGAGGCGCCGAAGCCCTTCTCCAGAGAGCTCGCACGTACGCTGATTCATGCCTTGGTTGATCTCATTTATCTTTGTAAACATGCTCGTGCTTACCAACTCTCCCTATCTTGCAGGTCTCCATCGAAGACACCTCCAGCGAGGAAACACCATCCAACCGAGGAAATTCAAGCTCAGCAGACTCTGAGAGAACCACCACACCGAGCCAGCCAGATGTGCCACCATCGGCTTCCAGGAAAAGGCCTGTTCCTGAACCTGTTGCCCCCCGAGCATCAGTCGAGGCGGGGCAAGCTGTGAGCCCCAAGAGGGCTCGCAAGGGACTGCAAACTTCTTCTCCGAGCCAGGAGGCTTCGCAAGTAATTATCCTCCATACTCTTACCACTCCTTTTTTATGCCGATTCATTGCTATTCACATCGGCTAAGCACCTTTCATGCAGACGAATGACACTTCTAGTGGGAAAGTCGGGGAAGTGCCGACGCCTTCCGCAAGCCTGGATCTAGTAATCCCTGAAGGTGTAGATGAAACGGTTACCAATCTGGCCAAGCCCTCAGCGACAACACACGAGCCGATTGTCTCGCCGTCGGCTATCCCCCTGATCTCAGGAGAGGTATGTTCGCTTCTTTCGACTCATCCTTCCCTGTTTGACGCATACTGACGCCACTTCTGCCTGCCAGGGTTGTGATATCTCAGGCTTGCTGACGTTCGACCCTGAATCCATCGAACCAGCTCCTTCTACCGCCAACGATGAACCACGAGCAAGCGCTGTTCTGCCTCAATTCCAGCGTCTCAAAGCCTTGCTGTCCTCCCCAATCGAGAAGTTGGTCGAGGGTTCTGAAGAGGTGAAGAGTGTTCTTGACGAAATCAAGGACCAACTCCCGGTAGCATTGCAGGTGAAGCTTTGGCCAGTTGTGACTCTGTCTTTCTACGGGTCAAGGGTGAAGTTGGCTCGTGAGAGGATCAATCTACGCCACACCCAACTCCCACTGAAGGCCGATATTGCAGCCAAATGCCAGCGGCTCAATGAGAAAAAGGCGTCTTTGGATGCCAAAACTGACACCTCTGCCAGCACCGCCGAGCTTGCATTCTTAAAAAAGGAATTGGAAGATCTCGAAGAGAAGGTCCGGGCGACTAAAAAGCTCATTCATGACAAGGAAGCATTCATCGCCCGCTCCCATGACGAAGCAGAAGGCCTCAAAGCTCAACTGAAGACTGATCTGGCAGAAATACATGCCCTGAGCAAGCAGCTAGTGACGGGCAAGGACGATGATGACGTAGCCGAGATCGCCGAGGTGGATCGTGTCCGTGCTGACGCCCTCCGTGCCTTCGAGGCATTCCTTCAGTAGCTTATTCATGTAACCTGACACCTACTCGTAACAGTCTGAACCTCGAGAGTCGATGGCTGTGCATTGTTTTTTTTTATTTGGCCGATTTCATGTATCGGCCCCCATGTTTCACTGGATATATCTTTCTACCGGCCGATTTCATGTATCGGCCCCCATATTTTTTCACTGGATATATTTTTTTACTGGCCGATTTCGTGTATCGGCCCCCATATTTCACTGTCCATCATCCCACATGCTTGGGAAATATTTCTTGAGATGCTGACCGTTGACAGCCACTGGGAATTTCACACCGTCCAGCTCCTCAAGCATGTACGCGTTGCCCCTTAAAACTTGGTCGACCCTGTATGGCCCGTGCCAATTTGGAGACCATTTACCATATGCTGCATCCTTAGTACCCAATGGCAATACAGCTTCCCATACCAGATCCCCAACGTGGAACTCCTTTGGTCTCACCTTCTTATTATATGCACGAGCTACCTTGGCTTTGTTCTCTTTAATCTTCTCAAGCGACCACAGCCTAAGTTCAGTTAAATCCTCAACACTGTCACTCATCAGGGCTGCATATTCTTCAGTTGTTAGATCGTTCTGAAAAGTGACACGTCTCGATCCAGCCGTAATCTCCCATGGCAACACGGCTTCTTGTCCATAGACTAGATGGTATGGCGAGGTTTTATCGCTCCATGACATGACATGCGATAAGCCCACAAAGCTTCTGACAAAACCTCGTGCCAACGCCTAGGGTGCTCGTCGATTTTTCTCTTGATCAGCTTGATAAGGCTCTGATTGGACGCTTCAGCTTGCCCATTTGCTTGAGCATAATATGGAGATGATCGGATCAGCTTAATTCCCGCGTCCTCGCAGAACTCTCTAAACTCGTGAGAAATGAAGACCGAACCTCCATCGGTCGTGATAGTTTGGGGAATCCCGAATCTATGAATGACATGTTCTTTCACGAAATTGATAACATCCTTCGAGTTTACTGACTTCATAGGGACGGCTTCCACCCATTTAGTGAAATAATCCGTAATGGCCAAAATCCACATGTGGCCTTTGCTCGATGGAGGATTGATCTTGCCAATCATATCCATGCCCCAACCTCGGAATGGCCAAGGCTTGATGATGGGGTTCATCGCTGATGCAGGTACCATCTGAATCTTCCCGAATTTCTGACATGCTTGACACCCTTTATAGTACTTAAAACAGTCCTCAAGCATGGTGGGCCAATAAAACCCTGATCGCCTGATCAACCATTTCATCTTGTGAGCCGATTGGTGAGTTCCACAGGCGCCTTCGTGTACCTCGTGTAGAAGCCGATTTGCCTCGGCTGGCCCTAGACATTTGAGCAATAGCCCTTCCAGAGTCCTGTAGAACATGTCATCCCCAATAAGCACGTACTTCATGGCCTTGTACCTTATCCGTTTAGGTGCCCCCCGAGCCGAATCTTTCAAGTAATTGAAGATATCGGTTCTCCAGTCGTCCGTCTCCAGGAACTGTACCTGAACATCAGTTCCATCTGCTATGTCCTTGTAGCCTGAAGCCATTTGCGCGAGATCATTCGCCTCGGTATTCTGCGACCGCGGGATCCAGTTAAAGTTTAGATACCTGAACTGTGCCATCAGCTCACGGCATTGCAACCATAATGGGAAGAGTGACTCGCTCTCACACTTGTATTCGTCCGTGAGTTGGGAAATCACCAATTTGGAGTCTCCAAAAAGTTCCACTGCTTCTGCTCCGGCTTCAATGAGCAACTCCATTCCCTTGCGTATTGCCTCATACTCAGCGACATTGTTGGTGCAAGGGGTAGATAGCCTGATGGAGAAGGAATATGTTGCCCCCCGGGGCGACAA
>QXEO01001258.1:0-67061 GCA_007115705.1 Dactylis glomerata
TGTTTTTATTTTGTCTTTTTTTTTATTTTACTCTGCTATGGAGAACTCTCCATTTGGTTTCCTATTTGGAAACACATCTACTACTCTGCTGCACATGTGGATGAACCACCACCGCCACCCCTGCTGAAATTGATCCTTTTAAAATACCTATGAAAATTGTTGGGCGTATTATGGATAACTGCTATTCAGGAGATGGAACTGTCCATCCGGGTGATCACTTATTATTTATACATGAATTATGCGAGTTGTTCAGATGTGCAGGTATTTCACCAAGCCAGGTCAAGAAGAAATTATTCTCATTATCATTGAAAGGCAGAGAGCTGAAGAGTGGTATCGACTACTCCAAGATGGTCCATCTATGGCATGGGAGGATATTGTACCTCTCTTTTATTCCAAGTTTTATCCTCCAAGTGAAATTCATAAAGACCGTAACCGGATATATAATTTTTGGCCTCATGATGGAGAAAGTATTGCCCAAGCGTGGGGGAGATTGAAGTTACTAATGCTCAAATGCCCCATTCATGAGCTCCCCAATAATATTGTTATTGATAATTTTTATGCGCGGCTTACTCTTCCTGATAAGGATTATTTGGATGCTTCTTGCTTTGGATCATTTACTCATATGAAAGAAGATGCTAAGTGGAAACTTCTTGACCGTATACAAGAGAATGCTGAAGGTTGGGAAAACGACAAAGGTAGGAAGTCAGGTATAAACTATGATTATGAATGCATTAAATCTTTTATGGGAACCGATGACTTTCATAGTGTTAGCACTGCTTATGGTCTTGATTCACAAATACTTGCTAATTGTCTTAAGGCCTTTGCCTCTTATCTTGATGTTCCAAAGAAAGATTGGAACAAATATCATGCGCCTTATAAAGATTCTATTAGTCATATACCTGCTGCAGCTACTGAAGTTTGTACTGTTGATAGCATTGTGCCTGAACCTTATTTTGAGAAGACACCTTTCCCTGCTAAGGTAAAGAAGTATTCTACTTTGGTAAGTGTGTCTAATAAAAGTACTAAGAAAGCTGCAGAACCTGATGAGCAAATTACTATTAAGTCTCCTGTAGCTATATTGAAGGATCTTGTTACTAAAGATGTAGGGGATGAATATTTTTTTTGTGAAGATGCTTCTAACATTCTCTCACATCCTAAAAAGCATAGGAAAACAAGTGTTCCTGTTATTTCTGTCAGGATTGGAGATCATTGCTATTATGGTTTATGTGATATTGGTGCTAGTGCAAGTGCTATTCCTTTAGAGCTTTACAAAGAAATATGCATGAGATTGGCGCTTGTGAACTTGAAGATATTGATGTGGTTGTTCAGCTTGCTAACAGAGAGACTGTTTGGCCTCTTGGTATTGTTCGAGATGTGGAAGTTCTTTGCGGTAAGACTAAATACCCTACTGATTTTCTAGTACTTGGTAAGGAGGCTAGTAAAACTTGTCCTATTTTTTGGTAGACCATTTTTGAACACTTGTGGCGCCGTGATAGATTGTAAGAAGGAGAATTTTTTTACTAAGTTTAATGGAGAGTCTTATGAGTTTAATTTTTCCAAGTTTGCTAAGACTTCTTATGAAAATGACACGCCTAATGAAAATTTTCGAGTTGAACAGCTTGCTTCTATTGCTCTTGCTCCTAATAATGCCTTGCAGCAATCATGAAGATCACGAAAGTGATGTTTCAGCAAGGAAAGAGAAGAGATTGACGACCTTCTCCTTCGTCAACCACCATTAATCAAGCATAATCTACCTGTGGAGGATCTTGGTACCACTTTGCCGCCTAAGGAAGATCCTGTGTTCGAATTAACAGCCTTGCCTGATAATCTTAAATATGCTTATATAGATGATAAGAAAATATATCCTGTTATTATTAGCTCTAAACTTTCAGGAAAGGAAGAAGAAAGATTATTGGAGATATTGAGGAAACACCGAGGAGCTATGTGATATACTCTTGATGATTTTAAAGGGATTTCTCCCACTTTATGTCAGCATGCCATTAATATGGAGAAAGACGCGAAGCCAGTCGTGGAGCATCAACGCCGCCTAATTCCCAAGATGAAGGATGTGGTAAGAAATGAGGTATAAAAGCTCCTTGATTGCTGGTATATTTATCCTATTGCTGATAGTAGATGGGTTAGTCCTGTCCATTGTGTTCCTAAGAAAGGAGGTATGACTGTTGTGCCTAATGAGAATAACGAGCTTATTCCTCAAAGGGTAGTAGTTGGTTATAGGATGTGCATTGATTATAGGAAGGTAAACAAAGTTACTAAGAAAGATCATTACCCTTTACCGTTTATAGATCAGATGTTAGAAAGGTTGTCTAAGAAGACTCATTTTTGTTTCCTTGATGGTTATTCTGGTTTTTCTCAAATTGCTGTTAAAAAGGAAGATCAAGAGAAAACCACTTTTACTTGTCCTTATGGAACTTATGCTTATAGACGTATGCCGTTTGGTTTATGCAATGCTCCTGCTACTTTTCAAAGATGCATATTGCTATTTTTCATGGCTTTTATGAAGAAATTGTGGAGGTCTTCATGTACGATTTCTCCGTCTATGGAACTTCTTTTGATAATTGTTTGCACAACCTTGATAAAGTTTTGCAGAGGTGCGAAGAAACTAACCTTGTTCTTAATTGGGAGAAATGCCACTTTATGGTGAATGAAGGAATTGTCCTTGGACATAAAATTTCTGAAAGAGGTATTGAAGTTGACAGAGCAAAAGTGGAGGCAATTGAGAAAATGCCCTGTCCTAGAGATGTTAAAGGTATTCGTAGTATTCTTGGTCATGCTGGTTTCTATAGGAGGTTTATTAAAGATTTCTCCAAGATTTCAAAGCCTCTTACTAATCTTCTTCAAAAGGATGTACCATTTGTCTTTGATGATGATTGTAAGGAAGCTTTTGAAACTCTTAAGAAGGCTTTAACTACTGCCTCCTATTGTTCAACCACCTGATTGGAATTTACCTTTTGAAATTATGTGTGATGCTAGTGATTTTGCTATTGGTGCTGTTCTGGACAGCGCGTAGATAATAAGTTGAATGTTATTCATTATGCTAGTAAGACTCTTGATGCTGCTCAGAAGAATTATGCTACTACTGAGAAAGAGTTTCTTGCTGTTGTTTTGCATGTGATAAGTTAGATCTTACATTGTTGATTCTAAAGTTACTATTCATACTGATCACGCTGCTATTAGATATCTTATGACTAAGAAGGATGCTAAGCTTAGGCTTATTAGATGGGTGTTGCTTTTACAAGAGTTTGATTTGCATATCGTAGATAGGAAGGTGCTAAAATCCTGTGGCTGACAACTTGTCTAGATTGGAAAACATTTCTTTTGATCATATTCCTGTTAATGATAGTTTTCCAAATGAACAGTTGGCTTCAATAAATGTAACTTCGTGAGACCTTCCTTGGTATGCTGATTATGCTAACTTTATTGTTTCCAAGTATTTGCCTCCAACCTTTACATCTCAGCAAAGAAGAAAATTCTTCTATGATTTGAGGCATTATTTTTGGATGACCCACACTTATATAAAGAAGGAGTTGATGGTATTATGAGAAGATGTGTACCGGAATATGAGCAACAAGAGATATTAAGAAAATGCCATAGCAGCGCCTATGGAGGGCATCATGCTGGAGATAGAACCGCGCAGAAGGTTCTATAATCCGGTTTTTATTGGCCAACCCTCTTTAAGATGCCAGAAGGTATGTTTTATCTTGCGATGAATGTCAAAGAGTTGGTAATATTTCTAGACGCAGTGAAATGCCTATGAGTTACACTCTTGTTATTGAACCATTTGATTGTTGGGGATTTGACTTTATGGGTCCTTTCCCTCCTTCAAAAGGCTATTACCCACATACTTGTTGCTGTTGATTACGTTACTAAATGGGTAGAAGCCATACCTACAAAGAGTGCCGATGGTGAGACTTCGTTAAAAATGCTTAAGGATGTTATTTTTCCTAGGTTTGGTGTGCCTAGATATCTTATGACTGACGGAGGTTCTCATTTTGTTCACGGTGGTTTTAGAAAAACTCTTGCTAAATATGATGTTAATCATAGAATTGCTTCTGCTTATCATCCCCAAACTAGCGGGCAGGTAGAGCTTTCTAATAGAGAAATCAAGTCTATCTTGCAGAAGACTGTCAATAGATCTAGGAAAAACTGGGCTAGTAAGTTAAACGACGCTTTATGGGCTTATAGAACTGCTTATAAGAACCCCATGTGTATGTCTCCTTATAAGATGGTTTATGGAAAACGTGTCACTTGCCCTTAGAATTAGAACACAAAGCTTTTTGGGCAGTGAGAGAGCTTAATAGAGATTTTAAGCTAGCCGATAAGAAGAGGTTGTTAGATTTGAGTTCTCTAGATGAGTGGAGAAACGAAGCGTATGAGAATGCCAGGCTTTTTAAAGAGAAAGTCAAGCAATGGCATGATAAGAGGATTCTTAAGAGAGAGTTTCATGTTGGTGAGAAAGTTCTATTGTATAGGTCTCGTCTCAGATTTTTTGCAGGAAAATTACTTTCAAAATGGGAAGGACCATATGTTATTGTGGAAGTGTACCGCTCAGGTGCTATTAAGATTGCTTCATTGAAAGATGACTCTACACAAGTGGTGAATGGGCAAAGACTCAAACATTATATTTCTGGAGATTCTTATAATGAAGATGTTGATGTTATTGAAATAGTTTCTCCGGAAGAATTCATCCAAGACAAATTGCAGGTACCTGCAGAGTTCGTTTTTGAATAGGTAACAGTTCTAGTCAGAGAAGTTTCGCGAAAAGCTCTTCCTTTAATATTTCTGCTGTTTTTAATAAATATGAAAAATCACGAGACGAAAACGAGCAGGAAAAGGAGTCCGTGGGCTTCTCACACATAGGTGGCGCGGGCCCACCCCTGGCCGCGCCACCCAGGTGTGAGAGCACCTCGGAACTCGTTTCCGTCCCGGTTTCGTCC
The DNA here is from genome assembly GCA_007115705.1 of Dactylis glomerata. Lineage (NCBI taxonomy): Eukaryota > Viridiplantae > Streptophyta > Magnoliopsida > Poales > Poaceae > Dactylis > Dactylis glomerata. Next base: position 4,956 of record QXEO01001258.1, read on the forward strand.
TGTGATTTCGTTTCGATGTATAATTTTCGCCTATTTAACCCCCGGAGTCCCCGAGGTCTGTATATCGTTTTCTCGTCATGTTTTGTTTCGAGCTGTTTCTGTCAGGTGTTGATCTTAAGTTTGGGGGAGCCATGGCCTCTTCAAGCAATGACAAGGAGAAGACACCTCCGGAAGATGACACCAAAGACTTCCGGCTGAAAGAAGAGGTTGAAAGTGAAGACGAGGAGGAAGATCAAAGTTCAAGGCCAAACACCATGATTGCCAGCATAGGGGTGGTGACAGATCATGACAAGTTCAAGAAGAGTGCTCGCATAAGGACCGGAGGGGGCGTGCCGCGTCACACCTTAGCTCCACGTACATCTCCGTCAGGCCAAAATCCTTTCCATACTCTAATTCATGAACATCAGTTTCAAAAGGTGCCCAGATCACGATTACCCTCTGGCTGGGATATAGATCGTTCTAACAATGCAGGGATAGAAAGCTCCAAGAGTGAAGAAGGATGGGGAAATAATTCCAAGAGCTGGGATTCTCTTGCTGACAGGTTCATGAACCGTGTTGAGCACAATTCTGAGATGATTCGTAACCTTGAGCACAAGATTGATGATCTAAAAGATTTGATTGAGAAGCTTATTAAAGATTATCCACCGCCACCACCCAAGGAGTAATTCGTCATCGGTATAGGCATCCCCTTGGCTTGTTCCAAGCTTGGGGGAGTGCCGCGGTATCACATCATTACCTTTTGCTCATTTACTTTTCAAGTAGAGTCATATCATGAATAGAGAAGTTATCTTATAGAATAGTTTGCAATTTGGAAGTATCCTCCTTAGTTGGTTATCTATGTATCCTTTGGTGTGAGTTGCGGTAATAAAATATTAATGAGAAGTTTTATCGTTTACTTTCCGCACACTTTATGTTAGTTTGCAATATCTCTTGTATGACTAGTCTTGTTGATGGGTATTGGTATCACTTTGGGAGCATGAGTAAATTTAGTTGGTTTTGGCAAACCTAGCTTGGTCAGTAGCAACTTTACCTTGAGGTTTGAGTAGAAAAGAATAAAGAAGTGCTTGTAGTTACATCACTTCAGTTTATCCTTCATGTTTGGCTTATAAGCATTGTTATTCCTAAAGTCAAAATCGTTGTGCCTTCAAGGGAGTTTGCATGATTGTTCTTATTATATGTATGTTTGTCTGTTTCATGCAACTCTTATGCTTGCTACCCAGCCTTGCTAGCCAAAAACTTGTACTGAGAGGAAATACTTCTCATGCATCCAAATCCCAAAGCCAAGTCACTTCCAAAGAGTCCACTATAAATTCCTATGCATGGTATTTCAAGCCATTCCAAGTAAATTTTCATGTGCTACCTTTCAAAAACCTTCAAACACTCCTCATTTTGTGCCACTGTTTTTAGCTCATGAGGACGTAGTGGATGGGTTTGTTATCTTCCATACTAAATTAAGTACCCCTCGACTAGGCAGCTTCGTCTGCTCGTCATTAATTTTGCAAGGGAGCTGGTCAGACCATTATAATCTAATTCTAAAAGGAAAGAAAAGAGCACTCCTCCATGGTATGTGAAAGCTGGTCGGCACCCGATGGAATCGGTTAGCCATGGTTTGAGAAAGGAAAAAGGTGGGGAGGAGTGCACAGCTATAAAAGAGCACCAATGTGCCAATTAATCAAACATCTCGGAACCGCTCTCACTTGTTTAGTATGGAAGATATCAAGAACTCCGTTGCTAGTTGTTGACAAAAGCAATCACCTCTCAAAATAACTTTTTACCTCTGTTTTGCAAATGAAAAGCTCTAGCACATGTTTAATCCCTGTTTCCCTCTGCGAAGGGCCTATCTTTTACTTTTATGTTGAGTCAACCTATTCCCCTCTATCTCAAGCAAGCATTTGAGTTGTTATGTTTCACTCATCCATATGTTTATTCGTTTAATCATGTTTACTATCTTCCTTGTTTTGTACAATGCTTTTGTCTGAAGGAATATATCTTTGAAAGCTTTCTATGAATGCAAAAGTTTATTTTGTTGAGCATATGGTCTTTGCTATATTAGCTCTGTTTTAAAAGGCTCCGTTTAAAAGAAAGAATAGCTTGTTCATCATTCTTTGACCAAGAACTAAGGTTTTCAATTGCCAATTATAGTTTACCTTGTGCATCTTTACATGTGATTCCCTTTTACCTATTGCAAGTCTATATCTTATAAAGGGAAGTTGCTGTCTATTATAATTTCTACCTTGGTGAATGTGATGCTTCTTGTCCGTATTTTGATTATCGACACTTCACTCCATAAACCTGTGGTCATGTTTACCGAGTTTAGTTTTTGCTTGGGGACAAGCGAGGGTCTAAGCTTGGGGGGGTTGATACGTCCATTTTGCATCACTATTTTGTATCATAATTTACTGTTATTCATTGATATATTTCACATTTAGAGTTGATACTTATGTTATTTCCCTTGTTTTCACATGTTTGATGATCATTGGAGGATTTGCTGCCGGAGTCAGGATTCTGCTGGAAAAAGGACCATCAAGGGACCATATTTTGAAGATCAGGAAAATTCCAAAAAAATACCTGGAAATTATATTTTCCCAGAAGACTCAGGAAGCCAGAAGGAGGAGTCGAGAGGAGCCAGGAGGGGCCCTCACGCCAGGGTGGCGTGGCCTGACCCCTGGCCGCGCCAGCCCTATGTGAGGTCACCCTGGCCCACTTCTGGTCTCGCCCCTTCGTGTACTTCATCGTCCCCGAAAACCAAAGTCAAAGGGGAGGCTCAGAGATAGACACCGCCGCCTCTGCGGGGCGGAAAACACCAGAGAGAGAGAAAAGCTCTCCGGCAGGCAGAAATCTGCCGGGGAAATTCCTTCCCGGAGAGGGGAGATCATCGCCATCGTCATCACCATCGCACCGGACTTCATCGGGATCATCATCATCATCATCTCCATCACCAGCACCTTCATCTCCATCATCACCACGCCATCCCGCTGTAACATCTTGAGTTGGATCTTGTTATATTCATAGGGGAAACTTTCCCGATGTTGATTACTCTTGTAGTTGAGGCTATTGAGTGGAACCGTTGAATTAAGGTTTATGTTCAGATTGTTATTTACCATTATTTCACCTCTGATCATGATCCATATGATGTCTTGTGAGTAGTTCGTTTAGTTCTTGAGGACATGGGAGAAGTCAAGATGTTAGTAGTGAATTATTGTTGAGAAATATTTAATGGTTTGATATTGTTGTGGTGCTATTTCACTAGTGGTCTCATGTGAACGTCGACTACATGATACTTCACCATTTATGGGCCTAGTGAGATGCATTGTGTATTTGGCTACCAATTGTGGGGTTGCTGGAGTGACAAAAACCTAAACCTCTATTGGGAAACCGTTGCACCAGGGAGCGTAGGATCTTAGAGTTTAAGGCTGTGGTTAGATTTATCTTAATTACTTTCTTGTATTTGCGGATGCTTGCAAGGGGTATAATCACAAGTGTGTATTTATCCTAGTAAGGGTAGTGCGCTAGCACAGGTTCACCCTCATAACACCTATCAAACCAATAAAGACTATTGGCTTTATGAAGCGAAAGCTCTTGACAGAAACTCCCGTGTGTCCTCGAGAACGTTTGGTTATTATAAGTTACACAACCGGCTTGTCTCCTTTGCTGAAGAAAGGATTGGGCCACTTGTTGTAATTGTTAGTACTGTCTTTTATTTACTCGCACTTTATTTACTCGTATTACCAAATACCCCTGAAAACCTGTTTACTAGTATTTACAGTGAATCCTTGATCAAAACCACTCATCAACACCTTCTGCTCCTCGTTGGGTTTGACACTCTTATTTATCGAAAGTACTACGATACACCCCCTATACTTGTGGGTCATCAACAGATGACAAAACCATTCCGCTTATTCGCATCAGCCACACGGAGGAAATCCTGCAAGCACTTAATGAACTCGCTTGAGACTCGGCTACCGTACATCCATTGCCGGTTCATCTGTATTATTATGTAAGTATGTAATAAACCAAATTAATACAAAGAATAAACTCACATTGCATATAAATCATATATACTCCCACATTACTCTCTAACGTTACTCCACAAATCCCTCTATTTTCTTGAGCATAAAAAGAGCTATATATGTGCATGGAAATCAATCAAGAAAATGCCTCATACTTACAAGTTATTATTGCAAATAAATCCTACTCAAAATTATTATTGTAAATCACATAAGCTCACAATTACTCCCACATTACTTTCTAACATTAATTACTCCACAAATCCTCTATTTTTTTTGAGCATAAAAAGAGCTATATATATGCATGACAAATTTCTCCATACTCATTTTGGTCAACATACAAGTACACCACCTCTACACATGTGCAAACTAAGGAATTAATTTAAGCTCAAATGCTATATAAATCAAATAAACTCCCATAATTACTCCCAAATTAAAGCCACAAATCTCACCACATCTAGAGCATTATATGAGCTAAATTAGCAATTAAAGATGAGAGAGTAAAGTTGCTAACCTTTTGAACCAATTAGATAGATGAAATAACTCAAAATCTTGGATAATTTTGATAAAAAAATCGGGCATGACCTCCCCACTCAATCTAAGCTTCCGACCACCATTAGTGTACTGGCAGGCTCGGGGGAAGAGAAGCTCCATTTTGTAGGCGACGACCTTTAGTCCCGGTCCGTGTTAAAGGCCGGGATTAAAGGTCGCCCTTTAGTCCCGGTCGTTAGCACGGGCCGGGACTAAAGGCCGCCGCCCGTGAGGTTCCCGCCCGCCACCCCTTTAGTCCCGATCCGTGTTAACGACCGGGACTAAAGGTCCATTACGAACCGGGACTAAGTGCTGGCCGTGCCCCAGCGGCACGAACCGGGACTAATACCCCCTTTAGCCTCAGCCCAAATAGTTTAGGGACTAAAGGTGGCGAATAGAAGCCTCTTTTTCCACTAGTGTTGCCACCACATCTAGCTAGCTATAGTGTAACGTTGTTTTCCTTTTTAAAACGGACGCGGGTAGAGTCCTCTGGAGATATGCCTTTTGACATGGGCCACATCGCCCGCAACATGATATGAAGAGTCCACAACAGTTTTATAAAATGGTTTTGCTTTTCACGTATTCTCATTTTTGGTATTTCCTTATTTTAGCACCTTTTTTTATCTACCAATGTACGTGTCAGATGAACTTAAAGTATGTTACAGTACGTATAAGCAATTTGCTTTTGAACTCGGTGCACCTTTTTTTTTTCTTCTTTGACACGCAAAAGTATTGTCCGGCTTGACCAGAATATGGTTTCATAGCCGCGTACATGTTAGACATGTATTTCACAATATAGTTACGCAATCGCTTGCTAAATCCTAATCATAAATTATAAATCTAATGGTTAAAATAATTTTGATGATGTGGATTAATGTGATGTCTCTATTTTAGATATCCCTATTGTGCTTTTAGTATATAGTAGATATATAAGATAATAAAAGGTTGGGACGTTCAAATTACTAGAACTGGATAACTTGCTACAGCACCTATATAACTACTCATAAGGTCTGCTCGTGACACAACTCTTAGCGGCCGGGACCGATTTTGTTGCTTCCCCGTGAGATTATGAGAATCTTTACACAGAAGGTATCTACTTCTGCTTATTGATTTTAAATGGATGAGCGAGATTCGTCAAACTGAGGTGAGGAGATGTTTGTCTGATTAAAAAAAATGCACCTACACCTTTGCGAAAAGTCTTTGAACTCTTCGTTTCACTATTCACTTTCTTATTTCCTTGCTCCACCTTCACAGAAATTACCTGAGAAACATTTTTCTTTGAACCAGTTGGTGTTATTTATTTATATTATTTTTCACTTCTAATAACTTCTTGTTCTTATTAGCTATAGTTTTTAGAATGTTTACAATAACTCAACTTTTCCCCTATATTAACTTCGATAAGATAGTGATTATTACATGATAATAAATGTTGACATTGTAGTACCCTTAAAATGTTTAGATGATGGAGATGGATTCGTTGGAGGAGATGGTTATGTAGATGACAGATATTTTCAAATTTCACATAGAACATACACATTCACCACAAGTACACATGTTCTAGCACATAGACATGCTCATCATATTTGATGCATCTATTTGAAGTCAAAAATATAGTGCTACACTAACTGGCTCTCGTAAAAATACAAAATCAACATCACACATGTTTCCAATTATTACAGGTGCTATAGAAATGCTAAAAGGATAATTACAATGTTCAAAGAAAATCAATGATGAACCAGGGTTTCATATAAACTTGCAATAAATACGGGCAATGTGAGAAATTTTCCGGATGAAGTAGATGGGGTCCGAGAAAAATATATTGGGGGAGGGATTGGGGATGAAATCCAGAACTTTCTCTCCACTAAGGATCGAGCCACTAGGGGAAGCTACATGCGTTCGGCTTCACAACAAAGCAATCAAGAGTCTTTTGAAAGAGGATGAACAAACTCTAGCAAACTACACGCTCAGAAACAACATGGCCATCCTTATGGCTGAAGATAGAGGCGGCGAACCATGGCAGTCGCCTGGGAGCTCATGTCAAAGCCGCACACTCCATGGATTCCCCCGACCACCTCTAGATATCATGTCGACTCCAAGACATGATTATTATTTCATTTTTTTGTTGATATTTATTTATACTAAATATTTTTACTTCATATATCTTCTTGTATTATCATATGGTCTTAACTAGTTTTTTATGTAATACTTGCGTTAACCACAGAACATCCCTGATATTACCTATGATAAAATACATTTTACTATATGATTGTAAATGGTGTCACTATAAGTACACTCTACAAGTGTAGACCATATTTTATAATGACATCTAAGATAGACACAAAGTCTATAAATATCTATCATTTTCCATTGAAACACATTTTGCTAACTAAAGCACTTTAGATATGAGATATATAGATAACAAGAATGCATTAACATGTTAATATATGTTGATGATATATTCTATTGTATGTATGTGTTTAGGTTAATTTTCAGGTATATTGACAAAGAGGTGTAATGTGTACAATTTAACAAATATCTTTGATAGATATTTATAGACTTTGTGTCTATCTTAGATGTATGTGAATATAATAGTTAGTATGTAATGTCTAGCATGAAGATGGTCTCAAATGCGCCACCAGGTGGTGTGGCTGCCTGGCCCACCTCCTGACGCCGCCCTTCCGCCTATATATTCTCCTCGGCGAGGAAAACCTAAAGACCCGATCAATTTTCCACGAAACATACTGCAAGCCGCCGCCGTCGTCGATGCGAGATCGGGAGGGTCCAGAAGCTCTTCCCGGCACCCTGCCGGAGAGGGGAATCACTGCCGGAGGCCTTCTTCATCACCATGCCTGCCTCCGGAGTGATGCGTGAGTAGTCTACCTTGGACTACGGGTCCATAGCAGTAGCTAGATGGTTGTCTTCTCCTCCATGTGCTTCATGTTTAGATCTTGTGAGCTGCCTATCATGATCAAGATCATCGTTGTGTAATTCTACATGTTGTGTTTGTTGGGATCCGATGAGATTGGTACTTTGTCAAGTTGATTTATTGATTTATCATCTCTATGTTGTTTATGATCTTGCATGCTCTCCGTTGCTAGCAGATATCTTGGCCGAGTAGATGCTAATGACTCCAAGAGGGAGTATTTATGCTCGATAGTGGGTTCATGCCTCTAGTAATCTGGGAGAGTGACAGAAACCTCTAAGGTTGTAGATGTGCTGTTGCTACTAGGGAGAAAACAACAATCTTGTATTCAAGGATATTTGTATTGTTTACATTAGACACTTTGCTTAAGGCGATAATCTGTTGCTTGCAACTTAATACCCAACGGTTGCTCGGATAACATTCGGCGGGTGCATTATTAGTCATAGATGCAGTTGGATTACGGTCTATGTATTATGTTGTAATGCCCAAGTGAATCTCATAGTGATCCTCATGATATTTGTACGCTTGCTTTATTCTATCAATTGCCCAACTGTAATTTGTTTACCCAGCATGTTATTTATCTTATGGAGAGACACCTCTAGTGAACTCTGGACCCTGGTCCATTATTTTATATTGTTATTACCGTTTACCATTTACTCACTTTATTTACATTCTCGCAAACTACTGTCTTTTACCACACGATACGTTTAGTCCTTTGTTTACAGCAAATCGGTGAGATTGACAACCTCACTCTAAGTTGGGGCAAAGTACTTGGTTGTGTTGTTTGCAGGTTCCACTATACTACATGGGGTACCACCCCTGTCCATATCGCTACATAATCGAGCGCTGGTTCCGGGTGTGCTACGCTAGGAGGGTCAGCGCCCTGGTGTTCGTTTTGAAATATTTTCAAAATCGTGTTATTTTTGTCTGAAGTTTTTTGACTTGATCTATTTTGTCATTTTTTTTTCATCGAATTGACATGTGTAGTTGGGATCATAGTTACACTTCTCTACGATTTTTTAGCGGAGAGTTTGAGTTATCCCTTGATGTGGAAAGGTCATCACATGGTGTGCTCCCAACAGTGCGCTTAACAGTGAAAATCGCTTTCTGCGAGTTACTTTAGTTCCAACTTCCGGCATCTGCAAATATCTTGTTGGATTACGATAACCTTGGGCCGTAACTTTCAGCTTTGAAAAGGAAACATAAACCTTAAAAAGCTCATGACTGGTGGGGCTCCTGATTCACTCACAAGCTTCGGTCTTCGGATGAGGTAAAGTAAGATCGTTATCACTCTTAATTCAGTTGTCACCAATGAGAGAGGAGAGAGAGGGAGATAATGATGATGATGGGTGCAGAAAATGGGAGGTGGCCGTGCCATCCGTACATCAGCTAGGGCTTTTGACCGGGCGTAGCACGGTAGTATGATCCAAAATTAATGAGTCGGCCAGTTTAGCCAAGGACGTGTAAAGCGGGATGTGTAGTATATATAGCGAAGGATTGGATGGAGTACGTGTACTACTAGCTAGGTGGTCTCTGACTCTCTGTACATATACTGCATATTCCGTATTAGTCAATGCTAGTACTCGTATCCATAATATTCTTCACTAGTATAGATGTATCTAGATATATTTTAGTGATAGATACATCTATATTAGCGAAGAGTAATATAGGTCAAAACGAGTATGATACTTTTCTGTATTATTTACCTTGGTTTATTAATTAAGGGCAGTTCTTGTATTTGACCAAGCGTCCTATGGAAGGTGTCGGCCGGGTGTTTCCGAAAAGAAGGTGTCCTTGGAAGTGCATAGGCCCGTACAGTGTGATAGTGAATCGCCCGGTAGTAGTAGTTATTAGAAGTAACGTTTCATGAGTAAAACGGACAGATGAAACTCTAATTTATGAAAGTGCTTTTGGCTCTTGGACTCCAGTGCTCCTTTTATATTAAAATAAAAATAAAAATCATAGTTTTAAGTTCTAATAAATTATGAAAATAAATCTGGACATAGTCAATGATGTAATCTGCGTGTATGCAGAATTTTATTACAATTTTTTTTGAATTGTGGGCTACATAAAAACAAAAAGTCTGATAAAATTTGTAGATTTGAAATATACATACTCAGATCTAAGACGTTTGTCATTTTTTTTGTAGCCCAAATAACAAAGTATTTAAACATGTTTTTTTGCACATTGGTTGGATAAATAGTATGCTACATGCAAATATTTTTTTAATTTATTTTGAAACTCAGAAATATGATTTCCAATTTTTTAAAAACACAAGGTCAGTAGTGCCCATGTACACCAAATGTTTACTCTAGTTATCTCTCAGTTTTATTATTCTTTAGATAAAAATTTATACGCGCTGCTGCATGCTTTTCGACAAGCGGGAATCTGTGATGGCTTTTTGAGAGGGATAATGAAGAATCTGAGTTGAGCAAGAAGCACTATCAGCAGCTAGCTAAGGTAGCACTAGCAGGCAAGCCAGGCAGCATCGTGTCTCCCCTGTTTCCTTATCACTCGGCGCGTCCATGTTTCCTGTCGCGTAGACCGGGCGATGGACATGGTACTGTAAGACTACCGTATTATGTAGCCAGAATGTATTCATACATTGACTATGTACTCCAGTGAGATGAGATGGATCAGTTGACGTAGTACGTACTGTGATGGGAAGATCGGTCGCTCGCTCGGCGGCTGCATCTAGAGCTGAACAGTTGTTTCCTTCAGTGAGCTAGCTGGCTGGCTCGATCGTTATCGATATGATATGACAGTGCACAACAACTCATGTTTCAGTGGGCTGCTAAACGTACGAGGGCACTGAGACGCCGTACGCTGCCTAACTGTAACTATTGGCATTGCCTGGTGCAGCCGTGATGATGAACGTACTACGTATGACTGGAGCAATTGGCACGATCACGACTTTACTCCGGCGGCGACCGAGGGTGGGGGTGGGCGGTCCATCAGGTGGAGGCTGTGGACGGCGTCCATGCAGGCGCGCACATGCAGGCGGTGGATCGCCGGGCGGCGGGCGCCACCACCGGTGGTAGAGTGCAACGTGAGAACAGCACCGGCTTTGGCGATGGCGAGGGAACAGCCGCCGGGCCCGCGCCCTGCCCCAAAAGCTGCGCGGCTCGCCTCAGCCGCTCGTAGTTTCCTTTGCCCCTGCCCCTGCCGACGACCACCGTGCGCCCGGCCCCGCGCCGCCTGGCCCGCCGGCCCCGCCTGTGAATAATACAGGGAAGCCGGAGTGATGACCGGCCGGCGATCGAGCGTCGTGGTTATGATCGTACGCGCGCGTGCACCTACACGCGCATGCACGTACAACGTGTACGTGCGGTCCTGTTGCGTTAATTTTCGCATGTTCGTCCGCGCGCGTGCACGGCCAACAGTGTCGGGTCAACAGAGGGGCGGAGACGTGAGGCGATCGGTCGAGGCGTGTGTGTCGTGCGTGTTTGTGAGCGTCTATATTATATTGTGTTAAAAAAAAGATCGATCTATGAACACAAAATCGTGTGAGAATAGGCGATTTAGACAGAATTAACCCAAACTGCAAACTATTTCAAATAATAAACCACTTTTGAAAATATTTCACACGAATAACCCCTTTTGGCCGCGCCAGTCACGGTGGCGTGGCAGAAGGTGGTGCCACGCCACTGGTAGTGGCGAGGCAGGTGCAGCCACGTCAGCGCAGCGGGTCCCGCCCTGCAAGTGCGGCGCCACTGGTAGTGGCGTGGCAGAAGAGCTTGCGGCGCCATTAGTAGTGGCGCGGCACAAGTGCTTGCGGCGCCACTGATAGTGGCGGCGCACTTTAGGGTTAGGGTTCCCGCCCAGCCCCGAGCTGGGCTCCTCCCTCACTTCCTCCCTCATCTCTTCACAGCAAAGGTGGCTGCTCTCTCTCCCCCTCTCAATCCTCCCACCCAAAACCACCCAAATCGAAGCTTTTCTCCGTGGATTTCTCCTTTCCCAAGTCTCCTAAGGTACTCTCCATCATTTCCCATAGATTTGACCCATTGGAATTTGCATATTTGGTTTTGAATCCCCAAATCTTGGAAACCCTAGAAATATTGATTCACCCAAATTGCAATGTTGATTCTTGTTAATTTGGTCAATGTTGGCTTGTATGATGTGTTGGCTTGCAATGTTGATTCTTGTTAATTTGGTTAAATTGTATGATGTGTAGTGTATGAAGTATTTTAGTGTAGATTGGTAGGTTAGGATAAGGTTTTGTGAGGCAAGGGTTTGTTGTTATGGTAGGGTTAGGGTTAGGGTAAGGGTTTTCTTGTTATGTTAGGGTTAGGGTTAGGGTTAGGGTTATCTTGTTATGAAGTATGATGTGTTAGTAAATATTTGCATAGGTACTTATTAATTTTTTTACCTTATTGTTGTTATACCAAAAATAGGTATGGCGAGAATTGTTCATGTTCATCATGTTGACAAGGAAGCATATTTGAAAGGCAATATAGAGCCCGACCCGGATGAGCTTGACTTGGTGTTCGAGCGTACTCCTACGTACGCCGAGGTCTTGGAACAAGTTAGGATAGAGTTGAAATGGATGGACCCTAGTGATGTTGTTGAGTTGGAGGGTAGGCACAACGCCGGATTTGGCATATATTTTTGATTTTGAGCTTGTTTTCTCATATATTTTTGATTTCCAGCTGTGGCATGATTTTTAGCATAAGTTTTAGCCTGATTTTCGAACTCCAAGCTTGCCACGCCACTGTGGGTGGCGCCGCAGGCTTGCCACGCCACTGCCAGTGGCGCCGCAGCCTTGCCACGCCACTCTGGGTGGCGCCGCAGCCTTCTCTGCCACGCCACTGCCAGTGGCGCCGCAGACCTGGCATTCGAAAAACAGGCTGAAACCCTTGCTACAATGCCAGCTCAACATGAAATTCACAAATATATCGGCATACAATCTCAATAGCAAGTAAATACCACATAGCTCATGCTCAAAAATTCAAATATATCACAAACTTCATATCCAAGCATCATATTGGAACACAAGATCATATATCAATCAAACATCTAGATCATATATTCGGGCACAACCTAACTAGATAGCATAAAACATAGTGTCAAATCGAGATTACTAAACATGGCAAGTTCATATAGCTAGATAGCATAAAACACAAGCACTACTTTCTTCCACGCTTCCCTCCTCCCCTACGCGAAGCAATCTTCTTCCGTGCCTCCAACACGAAATTATCATCGTCGGAATCAGAGACTTCTTCCGTGACCACCTTCTTCTTTGTCTTCTCCTTAAAATCATGTGGTGTGTACTTGTCCCTATGCACACCTTTGTTCTTTCTCTTCGATGGTAGGGGATCCTCTTGTTCCTCTTCATCCTCTTGTTCCGGCGTGGATTCCTCGTCCGCGGAGGCTGATATGGCCTGAGACTGGGACGGCGATGGCGTTGATGCAATCTCAGGATCACGGCAACCAAGAAGGTTTCCTAATCTCCGTAACTTCTGGCCCTGACGCTATAAGAAGAAAAAGGAAAAGCACCGCAAATAGTCACATGCATTGTAATGGTCTCATGATCTTAAAGTTTCAAAAGAAACTAGCAACATGTAGTACTTGGCATTTAGCAATGGCTAGGCAATAAAGTAGGATGAATCAGGATGCAAATTTATTAAGGAATATCACAAGTAGTGCATTATCCAGCATTTCACAAACTTATTCTAGATCGCATAACAACTACTTTCTCCATTCATGAATAGAAGATGTTTTAACAAGCTAAATCAGCTACTAGTCAAAAAAGGTCAAAATATGTTCATACCTTCACGAATTCTCGCAATCTTGAATAGCCATCTTTGTTCTCCGGCAATTCCAAAGCCACCTCGAATTCATCAGCTTGCTTCTGGATCTCCGTGCGCTACCATGTATACAAGTGCCAAGTGGAGATAGTAGTGAGATTACACGTGCCAAGTGCCAAGTGGAGATAGTAGCTAGATAGCATAAAACACAAGCACTACTTTCTCCATTCATGAATACAAGTGCCAAGTGGAGATAGTAGTGAGATTACAGAAAGAAGAACAAGCTTACCACAAAGTTAATCGCGGGAGCAAAAGGGACTTGGCGCCCTTCTCTGACAAGCTTATTGTAAGCAAGATTGCCAAGCTGGTCGAACGACAAAGGTTCTTCCAAAATGGCATCCGTGTAGGCATCCGGAAGAAGCTGCAAATGAGTCCGCGGTTGAAACCAACGGAGATAGTTGTTGAAAGCAATATCAGAATGGTCTGGTACATCAATTCCTTTTGCCCGCTTAGCCTCCGCCACACGTTGTTGAAACGTCCTGATATGCTTCTTGTGAATATTGGGCCAATCCGTCTTCCGATGTTTGATCCTGTCATAGCTGCATATTAAAATAGCACAATGTCAACAAACAAGAAGTACATTACAAAATGGCGGAACGGCGGAAATAAGATTCATACCGGTGAAGCATACGATCCGTGTCCTCATACATCGGCGGGCACTCTTGAAGTAAACCAAACTGCCGCATAACCCGCTGCGTCAACTGATGTTCAACAGCCCACATGCATATCAACGGGCAACGCATATACCACCGATTTCTTTCAGCCGTGCAAGCAGGGTTAAGGTCCCAGGCAGCGTCACCGAAAGCATATCCTTTGCCGTATGGCTGCCATATCACCTACAACATGCCCAATAATGAAGACCCTAAATACCGGAAATGAGAGAGTGAGGGAATAGAGTTTTTTACCTGCTCAGGGGTTAGGTTGTCAAACTCGTTGGTGTATTGTTGATATGCTTGTTGTGGGTCAGAAGTAAACTCAGAATGCATGTCCCAATAGTAAGCATATGTGGGATACCGGTCGCGGTCGTCACCATCGTGCCATTCTTTACGAGGGCCAATTTTCGGCCGTCCAACAGGGAAGCGTTCCCAACTCCACAACGAAAGAAGAAGCACGGAACCACCAATACAAGCTTGTGTATCTGTCCTACAACAAGCATCGTCAAGCTGCACATGGTATGAAAGCAAACATCAATAACAAGAATGTAGCCAAAATGGAGAGCAAATGTACGGAGTGGACAAAACAGCTCATTACCTGACGATACAACCAAGCCAAAGCAGCAGTGCCCCAGCTCCACTTCTTATCCATGACGGTGAGCGCCTTCAGCCAATGCCAGTGCGCGGTCTTCCCACTAGCGTCATTGAACAGAGTCCGTGTGATAACATACCACACGTACACGCGGGCGTAGATCTTGACGACATCCTCATCGGCATCCTCAGGGCACGTATTGAAGTTATCAGAGATCCATTTGAAAGTAGCCCCGGCGGTGACCCTCAACTTTACTCCTTTATCGTTGAAAGTATCCCCGGGGCACGCCCCAATAAGATCTAGCATCTTCCCGCGCCAATCATCACAGGCTGTATCGATACAAAGAGGAGCCCCCTCGATGGGGAGCGCAAGCATCATCGCCATGTCCTCTAGCGTGACCGTCATCTCGCCGGTCCGGAGGTGAAAGGTGTGGGTCTCCGGCCTCCACCGATCCACAAGCGCGGTGATCGCGGCAGTATTCACGTTGAGTGTGGTCCGGGTGACCATATGGATGAATGGTAGAAGCCCTAGATTGCGGATGTAGGGGGTGTACCGCTCATCGTAGTTCATCGGCGTTGACGACATCTGCGAGTACCTAAGTCGCAATGGTCCAAGAACCTGCAAACACACGAGCTTCATTGTCACATATCAAATCAACCATACCTATATTACATTGAGTAATTGGTTTTAAAATTACCTTCTTCTTCTCCGTCATCAAATAGGCACGGTGACGAACATCAACTTCATCATCGAGAATGCTTTCATTGGTTAACTCCTCCATCCTAAACAATCCGACTATAATGTGAGCATATATGCACATAAGTCATACAATTCTTCTATAATAATTTATCTCCAACATTTCATCTAAAACTATACAATGCAACTAAAATTAACTTCAACTATAAAATTTATCTACAACTCATCCAATTAACATATATGTGAGCATCTATGCACATAATCAAATAATTAATGTACAAAAAATTCATATAATATGCAAATAATAATTCTACATGTCTACATTTGCACATCACAACTAATCTAAATTTGCTAGTTAAATAACAAGCTACATAACAACTCCACCATATTCAAACAAATTGCACATTACAACTAGGGTTCCCAAATTCTACCATATTCAAGCAAATTGCACATTACAACTCCACCATACAAATTAATACAAATCCATCCATCACTAACTAGGGTTCCCAAATCCATCCATCAAAAACATTGATTTCAATCAACCATATCAATCCATGCATCAACCATATCAATCCATGAATCAACACTCAAACTAGGGGATTAGAGAAGGGGATGAGGGAGAAGAGCAAGGGGATTGGAGGGAGAATACCTTGATGAAGATCTTGAGCAAGGGGAGTCTTCTTCTTGGTGGAGATTTAGAGAAGGGAAAGAGAGAGAGAGGAGGGGCCGCCGGCGCCGCCCTAGGTGAGGGAGAGAGAGGTGGGAGGGAGGGAGAAGTGAGGGAGGGAGGAGAGGTGGGCCGGCCGGCTGGGCATCTAACCCTAAAGTGAAACGCCACTAGGAGTGGCGCCACACGCACCTCTGCCGCGCCACTCATAGTGGCGCCGCACTTCCTGCCACGCCACCGGCAGTGGTGACGCACCACCTTCTGCCACGCCACCGTGACTGGCGCGGCCAAAAGGGGTTAGTTGTGTGAAATATTTTCAAAAGTGGTTTATTATTTGAAATAGTTTGAAGTTTGAGTTAATTTTGTTTAAATCGCCGTGAGAATACGTCCTGTTCATTTGGGCCAGGGACACATTTTCAGTCACACGTCTTTGACCAATTTGATTCCTTTTTGGCTATATAAAAATGTAAATAATGGCTCAACGTGAACTGATGCTTCTCGATATTCTCAAAGTAATCCAAACCTTGGAAATCCTATGCAATGGCCGAATATTAATTAGTCATGCATACACTAGTTCACTCATAGTAGAACTAAATGGACACTAAAGGAAGATTTCTTACCAACTCGTCAACTCCATAATTTGCGCTTGATCACATGCTTGAGGGCACCACAAAATTGATTCTGTTACAAAATGCGATAGGCAATAACCAAGAATGAGATGAAATCACAGCACAGATATACAAGATTTTAACATGAAAAACCCTCTCCAACAAAGAGAGGTAAAAACCATGGCGTGAGCCAGCAAAACTTTACTATACCGGGAGTGTTTACAAACACCGTGGGTTATCTTATGATGTGATTAACCCTAGCCGACGGATTACAAGGAGTATAAATAGGCGACGGTAACGATCCATACCCTCCGGCGATGGGCCTCGCTCTGCTCGTAGAAGTTGACATTTACTTTGTAGAATTTGGATCAACATATAACAGGTTCGCGGACAACACCTAGCTGGCCGTGGACCCTAGGTGGTCGGTAGCGAACAGGCCTACCACCTCCCCCTTCAACATGGCAACGGCCTAGACACCATCCTGTTTTGGCCAGGACCAAGGGCGGAGCCAGGATAAAATTTTAGGGGGGAAAAATATGTTAAGCAAGACAAATCACTATTTTACCTAATATATTACAAAGAAAAGAAAAATTGAGTGGTGGCAGCTGCCCCCCATGGGTTGTAAATTGCATCCGCCCATGAGCTCGACCTCCTTTGCCTTTGCGGTGACGACCTTTGCTTCTTTCGCTCGCTGCCTAGATGTGTCCCTTCAAGCGGCGCATTTCTTTGACTCCATGGCCCATGGCTTTGTCGTGATTATTTTCTCCGCCTTGACAAGGGGGGTGGGCGCGTGGCGATGACGACTGCCTGGTCTACCTGGCCTGTGGTGGTGGCGGCAAGGGCGGGAGAGGCGGTGGCGTTCATCTCACTAGCTTAGGGTTTGGGCGAGAGAGGTGGGTCGAGTGAGTGAAATGGTGGCTAGGGAAAGAAAATATTGATCAAACACGCGGGCTGTCCGAGAGACTATATTTCGAACCCAAATATAAGATCGAAATTGGTGCTCGCCACTAGTGGGGACAGCACCTTCGGTCCCGGCCCGTAATGGCCTTTAGTCCCGGTTTGCCAACCGGGACCCCAGCCGCGGGACTAAAGGCTAACCCTTTAGTCCCGGCCTGGTTACCAGCCGAGACCGGAGGCTGTCCACGTGGGCGTCTCCGAGTGATCCAGGGCCAGGACCTTTAGTCCCGGTTTGTAACACGGACCGGGACTAAAGGCATCTACAGATTTTGCTTTTTTACTTTAGGGTTTTTAGGGTTTAGGGGTTCTAGGGTTTTAGGTGTTCGGGGGATTAACGTGATGCCTCGTTTGGTGCGTGTTCGGGAATTAGTTTATGCATATATATAAGATTAACTTATCTTACAAGCGAGCATATATATACAATTATATGGAGATCAGAATTATCGGGACTAGAGCCCGTCTATTCGATTACATGGACCAACATCAGTAATGGCCCCTAGCTACACTAAATCGTCCTTTGTCGTCTATAGCTTCTATTCTCAGAAAGGTCGCCAGCTCCTCTGCAACAGCAATCGCGCGTTGCTCTGGTAGGTACTTCTCCCGCATGGCCGTGTACTATATAAGAAGAGGAGATGAATATGAATATCAATCATGATAACAAAGAATGACGAGTAAAAATAGAGGTGTGAATGTTTATTGCTTACATCGTATCTGTAATCCTTGTGCTCAGAGGTAAACGTGCGAATGGTCTCGCAAACATAGTATCCACATAGATGCGTCTCCCGTGGCTGCTGGTCGCACTTTACGAGAATAGAATATATATAATCAAAATAATAATCTAGCATTACAAAAGTATTGAAAATAGAAGTATATCATACTACTACTTACCTGAGCCGCTCTAAAGGTCAGCTTCTCATGCCGGATACCGGGAGTCACGCACTTGAACCGCTTCCAAACCCTGCCCAACAAGGAAAATGATTTGCTAAGTTTTTCATTAATTGATATATCAGAAAATCATCGAAAGAGACCGATAGAGCGCAAGAATGATTGAAATTACCCTTGGAGCATGTCCTGCAGGCTTTGGAACTGTTCCAAGGGTCTCGATAATGGGTCGAAGGCATCAACTCTTCCCTTATCAATTTGAATGTCCAACAGAATCCAGTGGTAGCTGCACATGTATATATATATGTGTCAGTAACTTATCAATTACACTCATAAGTGAATGGACACAACAGAGTAAGACCCTCACTTGAAGTTGTATGGAAACAGTATGTGGTCACAGTAATTTTGATCTGTTAGAAACCTTAGAAGGTTTTCCTCCGTCTCCTTGGGGTTATCAGTTAGCGTCTTTATATGTATTTTATCTGGGTCAATAAACCCAATATTTAGGATGTTCCTACTTTTACATTCCAGAATCTTCATTCTGCATAATAGAGTACAAGTCAGAACGGAACAAGTTATATGTAGAAAATGAATTGAAATAACTGAACAAGTTATATGTAGACAATGAATTGAAATAATTGAACAAGTTATATGTAGACAACGAATTGAAAAACTTACAGACAATAGCAACTCATAAGCGATTTGTCGAGGGCGTCGGCATTGTACATCTGGAAGAGTTCATCAAAGTCGATATGGATGTCTTTGGGACGGCCGTAGTACTCCCGTGGGACAAGCGCCATGATCATCGTTCTCCCTTTCTTTGATTCACTTAAGTACCATGTATGCAAGTAACACATATTTGTTGGGAGATCATCAAACTTATCTTTGCTGACCAAAGGCGCTCCCATGACAAACTGTGGCTTAGGGGCTACCACAGCCTTGGGTACCACGTCGTCTTGGGAAGCCATAATGACTTCAACCGGGATACCCCATTCATCCGCCCACTTCTTTGCTAATCCCAAATCTTGCCCCTGCACCAGAGAGGGAACATTCTCGGGTAACACCCTGAGGGGTGGGATCGACTGTTTGGCCTGTTGTCCAAGCTGAGGAACGTCTGATCTTATTTTGCTTGTAGTTAAACTTGATTTGCTCCCACTTGCACTTGCACTTGCACGTGACTTGCTCTTTTGCCCTTCCTTCTGCAATGTGCGTGTATAGTCGTCAGGCTTATGGTGTAAGTCATACTGTGATGGAAGGGTCCAGCCATGTCGAGCTCCATATCATGAAACCCCGCCATGATTTCATCCACCCCGACTTTAGCAAAGCCAGCTGGAATCTCACGGCCATGCCAGCGTGCATCAGGGCCAGAAGGTAAAGCTTGTCCGACGGCCACCTTCATGGATATGTTCTTGAATTTCTGATGGAGTTCACATGATGTTGACTCCTTGATTCCATCCACGGGGTAGCCAGGACCGCCCTCTATCATTCTTCGTGCATCGTCGGGCGGGGCCTCAGATTCAGCCACGCTGCTTTTCCGCTTAGATGGGGCGCCGGTAATATCGAGTGCAGGATCTTCCTGGCGCGCTACTCCTCTAAGCTCGTCAATCTGCTTCTGTTGCTCGTTAAGCCTGGCAAGCAACTGGTTGAACTTGTCATTCTCCTCATCGTGCTGTCGCTTGTTTGCTCTCGCTCGGCTTCTGTAAGTGTCTTGGTCTCAGGCAAACCCAAGCCACCACGGGTAAGAAGGACCGAAGCCTCGCGTTCGTCCTCCATGTTCGTCATTGCCGAGGACCAGTGTGAGCAAATCTTTCTCTCTATCTGCAGTGAACTGTCTTTTTCCCTCTTTAATTTCTTTCACTATCTTTTTCCAATTCTCCCTGGGTATCCTAAGACCGTCACTGCAGATGAGGTTCCCTGTTTCTTCGTCGTACGAACCACCATGCGCAAGGAACCAATTCCTTGCTCTCAATTCCCACTCATCACGGATGGGTTCAGGTACGATGCCTTTAGCTAGCAGATCTTGCTCTTTCTTATCCCACTTTGGGATGGCAGTCTCATAGCCCCCTGGCCCCAGCGTGTGGTGATATTTCTTCTTGTCGGCATTTTTCTTGTTCTTTTCTGATAATGCCTTGGCATCTTCTGACTGCTTGTACTCCTGAAATGCCTTCCAGTGATTCGCCTGCTTGGCTAGATACCCCTCGAATACTGGCACTTTTTTTGTCTTCAGATAGTCTTGCCATAACTTCTTCTTCCAGCTACGGAACAGTTCGGCCATCTTCTTTAGAGTCCACTGCTTGACTTTGGCCCTCAGTTTATTTGCGGCGTCTTGATTCTCACATTCTGGCAGGTTGAAATGTGACATGATATCATTCCAAAGATTATCTTTGTACCTTTCAGCGACATAGTCACTATCGGCTGCCCCTTTGCGCTTGTTCCACTCCCGAACGCTGATCGGGACGTGAGCCCTAACGAGAACTCCGCATTGCTTCTTGAATGTGTCAGCAGCATTCTTAGGAAGCTTTGGTTCGCCCGTAGGCAATATCACCTCAAAGGTGTAATGCGTCCGTGCATCCAACTTTTTAGTCGGGCCTCGTTTCGTAGCTTTGCTCGATGTGGAGGCCTAAGAGGGAGAAACATTCGTCAAATTAATGTATATGTATACAATATAGAGCTATCTCCAATATTTTTCACATATTACAAGTGATTGCCGAACTTCATATGAATACCTCGCCCGACTTTGTTATTTCTCCACCGGCTTCTCCACCGGCTTCTCCATCAGTGGAGCTATCCCCTTCTCCGTTATTGGAGCTATCTCCTGCCCCGTCGGCTTCATCTTCGTGTCGGGCGACCTCCATTCCATCTCCGGAGGGGTTCAGAAACGACGACGGAGATTCAGCTGGTTCAACGTCGGGGGCGTCTTTGATTATATCTTCGAGAAGTTCTTCCTCTTCGAGGTTCCTGCTATGTGGATCCATAGTTTCTGCAAAAAACAGACATTTATATTTCAATTATCAACGCTATATGGAATAATAACTAACAAAATAATCTTACTTATTATCTAACTACTAACCCTAACTAATAACAAAACAAATATTTGCTAACAATTATTACTACTTAACAAATATTTGCTAATAATTATTACTACTTAACAAATCTTACTTATATCTAATAATTATTTTGCTAACAATTATTACTACTTAACAAATATTTGCTAACAATTATTACTACTTAACAAATATTTGCTAATAATTATTACTACTTAACAAATATTTTGCTAACAATTATTACTACTTAACAAATATTTGCTAATAATTATTACTACTTAACAAATCTTACTTATATCTAATAATTATTTTGCTAACAATTATTACTACTTAACAAATATTTGCTAACAATTATTACTACTTAACAAATATTTGCTAATAATTATTACTACTTAACAAATATTTTGCTAACAATTATTACTACTTAACAAATATTTTGCTAACAATTATTACTACTTAACAAATATTTGCTAACAACTATTACTACTTAACAAATATTTGCTAATAATTATTACTACTTAACAAATCTTACTTATATCTAATAATTATTTTGCTAACAATTATTACTACTTAACAAATATTTGCTAACAATTATTACTACTTAACAAATATTTGCTAATAATTATTACTACTTAACAAATATTTGCTAACAATTATTACTACTTAACAAATATTTGCTAATAATTATTACTACTTAACAAATATTTTGCTAACAATTATTACTACTTAACAAATATTTTGCTAACAATTATTTTGCTAACCTATTTACTAACAATTATTTTGCTAACCTATTTCTATTCTATCTAACCCTAACACAATTAAATTTCTATTTCTATTTCTATTATTTTTCTATTTCTATTCTATCTAACCCTAACACTATTTCTATTTCTATTATTTTTCTATTTCTATTTCTATTATTTTTCTATTTATATTCTATCTAACCCTAACCAAAAAAAAAGGGAGGGACGGTGGTTGGCGGTCTCACCGCGAGCGTCGGCTGGGGAGGGTCGGGGCCGGACGGCGCGGCGCGGCGGGAGGGCGGTGGCGCGGCGCGGCGCTCGCTGGCGGCGGGCGGCGCGGGAGAGGGCGGCGGCGCACGGGAGAGGGCGGCGCGGGAGAGGGCGGCGGCGCACGGGAGAGGGCGGCGCGGGAGAGGGCGGCGGGCGGCGGGGGGAGGGCGGCGCGGCGCGGCGGGTCTCGGCGGCGGCGTCAAAAATCCGGCCGACCGCAACGTTCCTCTCGGGAAGCTCCTCGCGCTCGGCGTCCTCGTCGATGGTTTTCGCGCTAAGTGTGCAGTGGGGAAGAAGAGAAGTGGGGCGTAGGCTTTATACCCCCCCTTTAGTCCCGGCTGGGGGCTCAAACCGGGACTAAAGGGGGTCTTTAGTCCCGGTTTGAACCCCCAGCCGGGACTAAAGGGTGGTGGGGCCGGTAACCGCCCGAGCCCCCCGAGCCCCCCCCCCTTTAGTCCCGGTTGGTGGATCCAACCGGGACTAAAGGTGCAATAAATGCGCGCCAATGCTGAAATTTTTTCAGTTTTTCATTTCAAATATGAATTTGTAATTTTGAATTGAATAACTTATGTATATTTTAGAATCTGATAAAACTTTCAATATGAAAAGTGTTTGAAATTGATTAACTAATTCAAAACCATTTTCTATTTTCAAAATTAATTATTTTAACTATCCAAACTATTAACTATTTTGCCATTTTTAATTAAAACTATATTGATTAATATTCTTTTTGTATAATTTAGAATTTGACAAAACTTTCAATATGAAAAGTGTTTGAAATTGATTAACTAATTCAAAACCATTTTCTATTTTCAAAATTAATTATTTTAACTATCCAAACTATTAACTATTTTGCCATTTTTAATTAAAACTATATTGATTAATATTCTTTTTGTATAATTTAGAATCTGACAAAACTATTAATATGAAAAGTGTTTGAAATTGATTAACTAATTCAAAACCATTTTCTATTTTCAAAATTAATTATTTTAACTATCCAAACTATTAACTATTTTGCCATTTTTAATTAAAACTATATTGATTAATATTCTTTTTGTATAATTTAGAATTTGACAAAACTTTCAATATGAAAAGTGTTTGAAATTGATTAACTAATTCAAAACCATTTTCTATTTTCAAAATTAAATATTTTAACTATCCAAACTATTAACTATTTTGCCATTTTTAATTAAAACTATATTGATTAATATTCTTTTTGTATAATTTAGAATTTGACAAAACTTTCAATATGAAAAGTGTTTGAAATTGATTAACTAATTCAAAACCATTTTCTATTTTCAAAATTAATTATTTTAACTATCCAAACTATTAACTATTTTGCCATTTTTAATTAAAACTATATTGATTAATATTCTTTTTGTATATTTTAGAATTTGACAAAACTATTAAAGTGAGCCGGCTTTTTTTCTAAAGAGCGGTGATGACCGATCCATACCATTCTTCACATCCAGCCATCCATGTAACCGTGTCTGTCGTAGCCATGGAGAATCTTCATCATGCATTACATAAAAGGTTTAATACATTATTACATTATTGCACCAACATTCCTATCTATTATTTCTGTTTTCTTCTGGGTCGTAGCCATGGAGAATCTTCATCATTCAGTAGGATGCTTGGGTCAGTTTTCACTTTGAAGGGCGGAGTTTCATGAAACTTATTATAATCTACTGACATGTCTGTCTTGTCATCTACTCCCACGATGTTTCTTTTCGCTGAAAGAACTATGTGGCGCTTTGGCTCATCGGACGATGTCTTCTTTTGCTGATTTCTTTTTCTCGTTTTTGTAGACAT
Organism: Dactylis glomerata; assembly: GCA_007115705.1. Taxonomy (NCBI): domain Eukaryota; kingdom Viridiplantae; phylum Streptophyta; class Magnoliopsida; order Poales; family Poaceae; genus Dactylis; species Dactylis glomerata. The sequence goes on from QXEO01001258.1 coordinate 29,145, forward strand.
GTCCTTCACATAGAAAACCTGAGCGACATCGTTGGCTAGGACGAATGGTTCGTCCATGTACGCAAGATTGTTGAGATCCACTGTTGTCATGCCGTACTTTTGGTCTACAACTACCCCGCCTCCTGTCAGCTTCACCCATTTGTACCGAAACAAAGGGATCTTAAAAGTAGGTCCATAGTCAAGTTCCCATATCTCCTCTATGTACCCGTAATATGTTTCCAAACAGTGCCCATTCTCGTCTGTTGCATCAAAGCGGACACCACTGTTTTGGTTGGTGCTCTTTTTATCTTGGGCAACCGTGTAAAATGTATTCCCATTTATCTCGTACCCTTGGAAAGTACATATAGTAGAAGATGGTGGCCTGGCCAAACAGTACAGCTGATCTCCAACGGTGTCATCATTCATGAGATGTGTCTGCAACCAACTGCCGAAAGTCTTCTCGTGTTCCCTTTAATCCAAGAGTCAGTCTTCCCCGGGTTTTCGGAGCGTAGAATATTCTTGTGTCTCACGATATACGGAGCCACCACGGTGGAATTGTGTAGAACTGTGTAGTGTGCTTGAGAGAAAGAATGCCCGTCCATACATACTTTTGCTTTCCTTCCTAGTGTGCCTTTTCCTGTCAGCCTACCCTCATACCGAGATTCAGGAACACCAATCGGCTTAAGGTCAGGAAGAAAGTCCACACAAAACTCAATGACCTCCTCTGTTCCATAGCCCTTGGAGATGCTTCCTTCTGGCCTAGCACGGTTACGAACATATTTCTTTAAGACTCCCATGAACCTCTCGAAGGGGAACATATTGTGTAGAAATACAGGACCGAGAATTCTAATCTCTTCGACTAGGTGAACTAGGAGGTGTGTCATTATATTGAAGAAGGATGGCGGGAACAACAACTCAAAGCTGACCAGACATTGGACCACATCAATCTGTAACCCTGATAGACTTTCTCGATCGATTACCTTCTGAGAAATTGCATTGAGGAATGCACATACCTTCACAATTGCCAGGCGAACATTTTCCGGTAGAATTCCCCTCAATGCAACCGGAAGCAATTGCGTCATAAGCACGTGGCAGTCATGAGACTTTAGGTTTTGGAATTTTTTGTCTTTCATATTTACGATTCCCTTTATATTCGACGAGAAGCCAGTCGGGACCTTGATACTGAAAAGGACTTCAAAGAAGATTTCCTTCTCTTCCTTAGTAAGAGCGTAGCTGGCACGCCCTTGAAACTGCCCTGGATGCATGCCATCTCTTCCTTTATGACGTTCCTGGTCCTCCCGTGCTTCCGGTGTATCTTTTGACTTCCCATACAAGCCCAGGAAGCCTAGAATATTCACGCAGAGATTCTTCGTCAGGTGCATCACGTCGATTGCGGAGCGGACCTCATGGACTTCCCAATAGGGTAGCTCCCAAAATATAGATTTCTTCTTCCACATGGGTACGCGCTTATCAGGGCCGTTAGGAACAGGTTGGCTGCCAGGACCCTTTCCAAAGATTACTTTTAAATCTTTGACCATATCAAATACTTCAGCACCAGTACGGATGACAGGCTTCCCCCGGGGTTCTGCCTTGCCATTGAAATGCTTGCCTTTTTTCTTTAAGGGATGCTTGGGCGGAAGAAAACGACGATTGAACGGGTACACATTCTTCCTACATTTGTCCAGATATATACTTTCTGTCTGATCTAAACAGTGCGTGCATGCATTGTATCCCTTGTTTGACTGTCCTGAAATGTTACTAAGAGCAGGCCAATCATTGATGGTTACGAAAAGCAAGGCTCGAAGGTCAAATTCCTCTTGTTTGTGCTCGTCCCACACACGTACACCTGGTTCGGCCCACAGCTGTAAAAGTTCGTCAACTAATGGCCTTAGGTACACATCAATGTCGTTGCCGGGTTGCTTTGGACCTTGGATAAGCACTGGCATCATAATGAACTTCCGCTTCATGCACAACCAAGGAGGAAGGTTGTAGATACATAGAGTAACGGGCCAGGTGCTGTGACTGCAACTCTGCTCCCCAAAAGGATTCATGCCATCTGTACTCAGACCAAACCATAAGTTTCTTGCGTCACCTGCAAATCTCGGGAACTCTCTCTCGATTTTTCTCCACTGCCGACCATCGGCGGGGTGCCTCAACTTATCGTCTTTCATACGATCTTCCATGTGCCATCGCAACAACTTCGCATGATCTTTATTTCTGAACAGACGTTTCAACCATGGTATTATAGGAGCATACCACATCACCTTGGCAGGAACCCTCTTCCTGGGTGGCTCGCCCTCAATCTCACCAGGGTCATCTTTTCTGATCTTATACCGCAATGCAGTGCATACCGGGCATTTATCCATATTCTCATACTTCTCACCGCGGTAGAGGATGCAGTCATTAGGGCATGCATGTATCTTCTGCACGTCTAATCCTAGAGGGCAGACAAGCTTCTTTGCTTCGTACGTGCTGGCGGGCAATTCGTTCTTTCTTGGAAGCATCTTCTTCATCAGTACCAGCAACTTTTCGAATGACGAGTCAGTCACACCGGTCTCTGCCTTCCACTTCAGCAATTCCAGTGTGCTACCCAGCTTCTTCTGGCCATCTTCACAAGTTGGGTACAACAATTTGTTGTGGTCTTGTAACATCTGCTCGAACTGCAACCTCTCCTTTTCTGTGTCGCAGCCTCGCCGTGCTTCAGAAATGACCCGGCCAAGATCATCAGCGGGCTCATCTGGTTCCCGTTCTGCACCCTGATCTTCTTCTTCATTGTCTTCCATTGCGGTATCAGCATACTCAGGGAACATAGATCGGTAGTTGTCATCATCGTTCTCTTCTTCTTCATCGTCGTCTTCCATCATAACCCCTCTTTCTCCGTGCTTGGTCCAAACATTATAGCCCGACATAAAACCGGACCGAAGCAGGTGGCTCTGAATGACTCTTGAGGAAGTGTAGTCCTTCTCATTCCGACATTCAACACATGGACAAAACATATAGCCACCACCATGCTTGTTCGCATCGGCCGCATCTCGAAAAGAATGCACGCCTTCTCTGTAAGCGGCTGTGCGTCGATCACCGTACATCCATGGATGGCTCATCTGCGTCATGCAACAGTATATCAAACATAATCACGATCCTAAAAATTAGTACCGCACGGTCTAAACGAGAAAATATAGTTGCTAACCTTTTAGAATAAGTGGAAATAAAGAGGAAGAGACTTAAGCGTGGCTCGGGCACCTCATATCGTAGTTGTGTTCGGTGAACTGAAGCGGCATCGCTCTAACACACATTTCATCAAACACCTCTAGTGCATCCATGCAAAAAGGAGAGCTAGCACACACCCACTTAGATCCATCCAAGAAAAATGCAAGGAAGAGTGGAAAGAGGGGTTGCAGCCATATATATATAGGCAGAGGACTTTAGTCCCGGTTTGAGACACAAACCGGGACTAAAGAGTGCGCACAGGGGGACCTCTCAGCGCGTAGCCCTTTAGTCCCGGTTTGTGTCTCAAACCGGGACTAAAGGGTCGTTACGGGCCGAGACCAAAGCCTCCCGGGCGGCTGGCGAATTTCGGGCGACGTGGCCGGGCCTTTAGTCCCGACCCAGATGGAGACCGGGACTAAAGGGTCCTGGCCAAAGGCCCTTTTTCCACTAGTGCGCGTACATACAACTTCAGACGCCTCAATCCTCTTACAGTGCCTCCTGGGCGGAATCTATCTGTTTGAATCAACTCGTTGCCCTAAGGCGCGCGCGTGGGGTGGTGTTGTGCCCTGGTCTGATCCATGACGGGGCGGGGACCTGCACGCATGCATGCTACGAGATCTATCGCAATGGGAGGCACGTACTCGCGCGTGCGTGCCCGTGCACGTGTGCGGCGCATATGCACGTACAGTCTCCATCCAGCGATATGCATGCTACTAGCAACGTTCCGATCCAGTGATGGACCAACTTTTCGTTGCGAAACTGCACATGGAGATTGGAGAGTACGAGTAAACAAACAGTGATTAGCCCCTCTGTTGCTGTTCCATTTCCATACGAGAGCATGTGTGTACATACGGCTCTGAACAGTGAGCATCGATCCCTATATATACAACTGTTGACGTACGTCTACAGTTTCATGAGACGTGCCATTTCTTGCTTTTCTTGTTTGAGCTGTATCGTCATATCAGACTGGATGCAGCCATGGTAAATTGTTTCAACACTGTATGAAAACATGTGCTTCCAGTTGGTTTTATCTGTTCGTACTTTGTCTAAAAAATATATCTCTTCGTACTCTTAACCTGCAGATATTGCAATAGATACTAGGCACTTTCAAAATAGCAAACTGGATAAGTTTTGGCCTTGTATATCTCCGGCCATGAGACAGCCCCCGTGCCCCTCCTACAGGCGACACGGGGGAACCCTAGTTTGCGCCGCCGGCGGACCTCCTAGCATCTCCCACGCTCCTCGCCGCCCGCCGTGAGGTTCCGCCGGGCAAAGCCCGGGTGGGGATGGCGGCGGCGAGGTCTCTCCCCCGGCGGTGGTTCCTCTGCAGGCGGCGGCGCATGGCCTAGCCGAGATCTGGCAGCGTGGGGCGGCGGGTTCACGGCGGCTAGAGGCTCGACGACGACGTGGGCTGGGGCTCGAACTCCGCACGGTGGTGGTGACTCAGCTACTGTGGATGGCATCTCTGGGCATGTCTTGGGCTCTCGGGGCTCCGGCGGGCCTGCAGGGCTGCGTCCATGGCGGCGGGGCGTGGCCGCTTCTGGCAGCGGAGGCCTGGCACCATGGTGGTGCCGGTGTCCGGCCAAGTGTCAGCGGCGGGCTAGCTGGATCCACCGTCCAGCTCGTGTGATGGTGGTGGAGCAGGCAGTCGACGCATCTCCTTCACCGACAACGAAGTTTGGCTCCTCTCTCATCAGCGGTGCGGCTACAGGTTGGCTCAAGACTGCCTTTTTCGATGGACTTTGGGGCTGACGGATGCGCCGGGTGAAAGCCTTGCTTTATGCTGACGACGATGAGGCCTACAGAGAAACCTGGGTACATCGTGTCTTGTACCAATCTTCTCAAGGTGCTCCAATGTTATCATCGTCAACCACCTCACGTAAGCTACCCCCTGTAGCATCTGTCTTGACAAAACCATGACACAATTTATTTTTAAATCCGACACCATTTCAGTGTCAAGTTAATATTTCGCACAAGTTATCCTAATTATTGAACCGACTAGGACAATTTTTTTTAAAAGGAGCATACCTACTATAATATGATAATATCATCATAATAACTTGCGTGCGCCTCATCATACACTAGAAACTTCTATCAAGATAGTTGTTGAACCACACACTTTACAGAGGTGTGATGCCATATTGAAGTGTATAGTAATATACACAAACACACACGTAATTGAACTACAAATTTGCGTAAGTGTCATAATTCAAACATCATTATTCTCATTGTTTAAGCAAATCTTGCATAATGTTATGCTGGACATTGTGTCAACAATGGAAAATAGTTTATGCTACAAAATATGCATGGTTTAAATTTAGCATTATGTATTTGTATTTTCCATCGAAAGAAGTTAGTAATGTATAAGAAAGAGAGTATAATATTTTTTTGCATGATTGTAGGTTATGTAGAAAAAAAATATATACCAGCAATTTTGTTTGAAACAAATGTACTTTAAAGAAGTATAAATTTCAGTATAAATATTATATGTTTTAACCGTACAATTTTTTCTGTATCTAAATTGGTGAGGTCAACGTTTCGTTGAAATATATTAGGTGGTTGCATAATTGCGACCGCTAATCAAATCAGACGTTTTTGGTTGAATTCATAGTTGTTGCATGTTTACGAGTGCAAATAGTTTAGGTCTCACGTGTTTTGTTTAGATTTGTAGCGTGTTGGCAAGAGTTGCTTAGGTGTGGTTTTAGACCGTGCGACTCTAGACATCAAATATGTTGGCACTAGCCCAGATCGATCACATCAAACTAGTCAAACACACGTGAAGACTACTTTTATCGCCAAACGTGCGTATCGCACGCTCTAAACTTTTTCTTTATTTTCGCCTTTTCTCACACGGTGTTACAAAAGCAGCAATCCTCATGTATATATACACGGGAGACCTATGCAAACTAACTAGACCAACTCCTAGTAGACCCGGACTAGTACTCCTTAACTAGAAAGCCTAAACCGACTCAACCCAAACTTCCTATTCTACTTCTACTAGAACATGAGCTGGAGCGCATAGCTGACTCACGTACATCGTCAATACCAAAATACTACTCACGTGTATGTCTCAAACAACCATCATGTAGGCAGCTAGCTCTCCCTAATCTTTACCTAGACTAGACAGGACAAGATTATTTCTATCAAAATGAACATCATATGGAGAAGCATAGGTCAAATGTAGTTATGTCTCTGCAACATGCCACATTAATTTATGTTAAATAAAAGGAGTACAATTTGATCTATCTACAACATATAAATAGAATTTTATTTCTAACTTAGATTTCATAGATAAAAAACAATTCTATAATTTAATTATTGCCTTTACAAAATAGGGGGCCTATCAGTCACATTCAGGATATGCCTCTATTATAATCACGTAATTCACTTAATCATTTTTTCTTTGGCTAACTACATTAAATCGGGGGCATTGAGCACAAACAATTTCTTGGAGGTATCATTTTCTTCTATCATTGACATAATTCCTGCTACGAGTCGTCAATCACTTTGGCAAGTTTTTTAGCTCTTTTTTCTTTTAAGCTATGTGTACCCTTCATGTTTGCTGCATAGACCGGTGTAATTGGTATCTTTTTGATATTGATATATTTCCTCGAAAAAAGATAGGTTTCTTTAATCCTTTATGTTGGCGGTTTCCTATACTTTTGGCACAGTTATTGTGTTCCTTTTTTTTGCAATTACCTCCTTGAAAACCAAAGGAAGATGCGCAGAATGCAAAACAACTCATAGTCATAGTGTTCGAACTTCGGAGGAACGAAGGATGAGCGAGTCCATCCATTTCGAAAAATATGGCCACTCGTGGTGTCGGTCCCTGGGTCCCAGCTCGCACTTGCACTCCCACAGTTGCACTCGGCAGTCGGCACTCGCAGTCGCAAACGCCCACAAATCTAGAGAAAAGCTTTGATCCATGTTCACGCATGGTCCCCCATCCCTATCTCGGCTCCGTCGCTCCCCAGCCTTTGGCGCCTCCTCCAAACCATTCGTCCATAATTCAGCTCCCACCAGCCCATGCACCATCCCTCTTCCGGCGCCTAGGCCTGCGGGAGCAAGCATGGCATCTCCCATCCGCTTCCCAAATTCGCCATTCTTCCTAGCCCTGTCGATCTAGGAGTGGCAAAAGGGACGGCCGGCTAGCCCCTGCGCAAGGGTCAAGATTCTCCCATTTCCACGACCCGGCGCCGGGCAGCATGCAGTACTGCTAGTAGCTCCACTTGCCTCCCGGTCCCTTATATCTAGGAGATAATTCGTGTTTTCCGAGGGATCCCCTGTGGATCACGAAGCATTGCGTCACAAGCTCGCAACAGCAACATTGCCAACTCATTGCATCTCCAAACTGTCGATCTAGGGCTAGCTTGTTTCTCTCTTTTGGAGCCTAACGCTTTTAAGAAGCTCAAAGCCTATACATAAGATAAGACGCATGATCTTCCCGCTCAATCCGTGGATGTACATGCGGCTATAGCGCACCCTATGCATGAGGATCGTCAAATAATTGGGGCATGCTTAGGAGCCAACACCATACGGGTGGTCGGAAAGCCCTCTTCACTCATCACCCAGCTTGACTCAAGGAGTCCATCAGAATGAAAGGGGAGAGATGGGTGGTGCTGTCCATCCATCCAAAACCGTCACTATTTCCTCACGCCTCGCTCCTCTGTTGGTGCTTGCGTGCGCGCGCACGCCGTGAGCTACGGCTGATCGAACGGTCTTTTCCGGTGGATTCATGGAGAAAGGTAACAAAGGCAAAACGATGGAGGAATAACCTATAGCTGTTGCCGATGGAGATCAGTCGAACCGCAGTGCAAACAGTAGCGGCGTGAACCGATGGATGCATGGGGCAGCCGCACGGGCCTGCTTGCACGTACGGCGCTGCACCCAGGCGAGACCCGGTGTGGTTCGCCTTGCCTCTGCCTTGTTCAGTAAAAGCAAAAGCCACGACTTACGTACACCCGGTCAGGGGCGGCCACCCGCCACCCTACCACCGCAACCCAAGATCTGCTGCCTCGCCGCTGCCATAGATGGCTTTGCAACTGGCAACTTTGCATATTACGCGATGGCGTTGGATTCCGAGAGAGAGCTGCCGGCCACCGGAGGCACCAGCAAAACTACACGACGCCCCCACGGCGACATGTAGGTAGGTCCGTCCGAGTCGACGGATCATTACCGTGGGGCGGGCCGCTGCTGGAGGAGATCACTGGGATCGTGCGCGGAGCAGTGCGAGCGAGGGAGGGACACCGCTGCCCCGCCACACGGCACAGCCGCACAGTGGCAGTGGTGTGCGGGAGATCTTTTCGTTTGCCCTTTGCGACTCCTCGGTGGTCACTCATAATGGCCTGCATGTCCCTCCCTGATCGACTGAGACTGACTGGAGATGAGAGGCGATGAGAGCAGTGGCGGAGCTGAGATTGGTGCTGAGTGATGTCAAAAGCCCAACTTAAGTGATAAATGAGGCTAGTGAGGTCAATTTTCGGTATTATTTGGGTCAAATATGTGTATCAATAGCTAATATAATGGTGCTAACCAATTTTTTGTGATGTCACTTGACATCACAAACAAAGAGCAGCTCCGCCACTATGACAATGCCCCTACCGCCTCCATCTCCACCGCGGTGCTTGAAATTGCTTCACTGTTCTCGTCGATTGGAGACACAAATTATTCCATATGCTCTTCCGATACTCGATCGATGTTCTTGTTTGTCTGACGGCCAAAGACAAACCGATGACGCATCCATGCCGCCTGCATCGTTGGCGCGCTTAACTTGCCCAGTTATCTCTACTGTGTAATAAATATCTCTGCGACCCTAGTAGAGACTGGATGGCAATGGCATATATGGGTCTACATTCTCATGCCGTTCTGACACGCGATCTGAGCTCCTACGTGGAGGAGCTGCATGGGATGGCAAGAGGGAGGCGACAGCTCTGCCAGTTTTATTTGCAACACAGGATGAGATGAGGTGAGGTCCACTTCTACCAAGTCGATCGAGATCTCACACTAGTAGAAAAATGGGCATCGGTCTAAGCCTTTAGTACCGGTTCCCTTATGAACCGGTACTAAAGGGTGCATTAGTACCGGTTCACTTGTCCAGCCGGCCGAGGAACATCAATACCGGTTCGTGGAGGGCCTTTTGTACCGGTTCATATTACGAACCGGTACGAAAGGGTTTCAGTCCAAATTTGAGGCAGAGGTGGGGCCAGAGCTGAACCTTTAGTACCGGTTCATCTGAAGAACCGGTACTAAAGGGCCTCCGGCCTATTTTTGCAGCCCGACCTCTCTTTCCCTTCTCATTCTCCTCTCTCACATTTCCAAATCTCTATTTTGCACCTCTCACACTCCAATAAATCTCTATTTTTCTCCACTATTTTATCAAGATTGACGGCACCCATCTATCTAAGGGTTAGCAATATCATCCTTTCTTCCGGCGTTCCTAATTTAGCTCATTTCTTTGGTAGTTTAACTCGTATTATTTTTCTAGTGCTAGCAAGGTGTTTGATGAAATGCCTAAGTTAGGGATTTCATTCTTTTTGTATGCAATTGAGCTCAAATTAAAGTATGATTTGTAGGTTTTAGTATCGTCCCCGTCCTCACCGCCATCGATCGCCAGCGTCGTCCCCTAGCCGGCACTGTACCACCTCGGTGAGCCTCTTTTTTTTAATAAAAAAAACTTAGTTTTATGTGATGAACTTGAATATTAATTAAGTTGGTCACTCATATATCCATGATATTGTGTAATTAATGATTTTTGATATACTTATATAATGCAGATGAATCGACAATGGATGTACGGTGACCGATGCCATCCCGACTTCATTACTGGCATGCATTATTTTCTCAACGTGGCAGAGGCAAACAGGCGGTCGAATGGTTTCATTTATTGTCCATGTGGTTCCTGTAAGAATACGAAGGATTACTCTACCTCAAAGACCCTTCACTTCCACCTGCTTGAGAATGGTTTCATGCCCGGCTATAATTGTTGGACCAAGCACGGAGAAAGAGGGGTTATAATGGAAGGCAACGAAGAAGAAGAGGATAGTGACAACTATCCTATGTTCACTGAAGACGGTGATAGTAGAATGGGGGAAGACGAAGCTGAAGAAGAGCCCATTTTTATGAGCCCATTTTTGATGACCCCGATGACGATTTGGGTCGGGCGATTCTTGATGCGAAGATAAACTGCGGAAGTGAAAAGGAGAGGTTGAAGTTGGAGAAAATGTTAGAGGATCGCAACAAACTGTTGTACCCAAATTGCGAAGATGGCCAGAAAAAACTGGGTACCACACTGGAATTGCTGCAATGGAAGGCAGAGAATGGTACTTCTGACAAGGGATTTGAAAAGTTGCTGAAAATAATAAAGAAGATGCTTCCAGGGGAGAACGTATTGCCCTCTAGTACGTACGAAGCAAAGAAGGTTGTCTGCCCTCTAGGATTAGAGGTGCAGAAGATACATGCATGCATCAATGACTGCATCCTCTACCGCGGGGAGTACGAGAATTTGAATGCATGCCCGGTATGTGGTGCATTGAGGTATAAGATCAGGCGAGATGACCCTGGCGATGTTGAGGGCGAGTCCACCCCCAGGAAGAGGGTTCCTACGAAGGTGATGTGGTATGCTCCTATAATACCACGGTTGAAACGTTTGTTCCAAAACAAAGAGCATGCCAAGTTGTTGCGATGGCACAAAGAGGACCGTAAGAAAGATGTGATGCTGAGACACCCCGCTGACGGGTCGCAGTGGAGAAAAATCGACAGAAAGTATAAGTCATTTTCAGATGACGCAAGGAACTTAAGATTTGGTCTAAGTACAGATGGCTTTAATCCTTTCGGGGAGCAGAGCTCCTGTCATAGCACCTGGCCAGTGACTCTATGTATCTATAACCTTCCTCCTTGGTTGTGCATGAAGCGTAAGTTCATTATGATGTCAGTGCTCATCCAAGGCCCGAGGCAACCCGGCAACGACATTGATGTGTACCTGAGGCCATTGGTTGAAGAACTTTTACAGTTGTGGCGTAAAGGTGTACCTGTTTGGGATGAGCACGAACAAAAGGAATTTAACCTACGAGCGTTGTTGTTTGTAACCATCAATGATTGGCCTGCTCTTAGTAACATTTCAGGACAGTCAAACAAGGGATACAATGCATGCACACACTGTTTAGGTGAGACTGACAGTATATATTTGGGAAACAAGAATGTGTACATGGGGCATCGTCGATTTCTTCCAAAACAACATCAAGTAAGAAAGAGAGGAAAGCATTTCAGAGGTGAGGCAGAAGACCGAACGAATGCTACCCGCCCTACTGGTGATGTTATATATGATATGGTCAAGGATTTAAAAGTGATCTTTGGAAAGGGTCCTGGCGGACAATCTGTTTCGCATGATGTTGACGGACATGTACCCATGTGGAAGAAGATGTCTATATTTTGGGAGCTACCCTACTGGAAAATCCTAGAGGTTCACTCTGCAATCGACGTGATGCACGTGACGAAAAATCTCTGCGTGAACCTGCTAAACTTCTTGGGCGTGTATGGGAAGACAAAAGATACACCGGATGCACGGCAGGACCAGCAATGTATCCACGAAGGAAACAACCTGAATCCAGAGAAGTATCAAGGTACTGCCAGCTACGCTCTTACCAAAGAAGAGAAGGAGATCTTTTTTGAAGTCCTGAGTAGCATCAAGGTCCCGTCTGGCTTCTCGTCGAATATAAAGGGAATAATAAACATGTCAGAGAAAAAGTTTCAAAACCTAAAGTCTCATGACTGCCACGTGATTATAACACAATTACTTCCGGTTGCATTGAGGGGGCTTCTATCGGAAAATGTTCGAGTACCCATTGTAAAGCTATGTGCGTTCCTCAATGCAATTTCTTAGAAGGTGATCAATCCACTAACTCTACAAAATTTACAGAAGGATGTGGTGCAATGTCTAGTCAGCTTCGAGTTGGTGTTCCCACCATCCTTCTTCAATATTATGACGCATCTCCTCGTTCACCTGGTCGAAGAGATTAGTGTTCTCGGTCCTGTATTTCTACACAACATGTTCCCCTTTGAGAGATTCATGGGAGTCTTAAAGAAATACGTTCATAACCGTGCTAGGCCAGAAGGAAGCATCTCCAAGGGCTATGGAACAGAGGAGGTCATTGAGTTTTGTGTTGACTTTATTCCTGACCTTAAGCCGATCGGTGTTCCTGAATCACGCTATGAGGGGAGACTGCGTGGAAAAGGCACGCTAGGAAAGAAAGCAACAATGTGTATGGACGGACATTCTTTCACTCAAGCATACTACACAATTCTACATAATTCCAGCTTGGTGGCTCCATACAAAGTGGAACACAAGAATATTTTACGCTCTGAATACCCGGAGCAACGTGAAGATTGGATTGATGGAGAACACATGAAGACTTTTGGCGGTTGGTTGCAAACACGTCTCATGAATGTCACTGATGAAGAACAGCTATACTTGTTGGCCAAGCAGCCATCTTCGACTATATCGACGTTTCAAGGGTACGAGATAAATGGGAATACATTTTACACATTCGCCCAAGATAAAAAGAGCACCAACCAAAACAGTGGTGTCCGCTTTGATGCAGCAGAGGACAATGGGAAGAAGGTCACATATTATGGGTACATAGAGGAGATATGGGAACTTGACTATGGACCTAATTTCAAGGTCCCTTTGTTCCGGTGCAAATGGTTCAACCTGAAAAACGGGGTACAGGTAGACCCGCAGTACGGAATGACTACAGTGGATCTCAAGAATCTAGGGTACGACACCGAACCATTCGTCCTAGCCAGTGAAGTGGCTCAGGTTTTTTATGTGAAGGACATGTCTACCAAACCGAAAAAAGAAAAGAAAGGCAAGAGGACACATCATACGATGAGCCAAAGTGCCACATAGTTCTTTCAGGAAAAAGAAACATCGTGGGAGTAGAGGACAAGACAGACATGTCAGAAGATTATAATAAGTTTGATGATATTCCACCCTTCAAGGTGAAAACTGACCCAAGCATCATTTTAAATAATGAAGATTGTCCATGGTTGCATCGCAATCAGAAGAAAGGGAAACACAAGAAGAAAACTCAGAAGACTAGATAGGGATCATAACTTGTGTATCTCAATATGGAAATCACTTTCCCATTTATTTTTGTGTAATGATGTTATTGTATGTAAGAAATTTTTCTGAGGCGGAGCTTCCGAAGATGCCGTAGGGCGTGAGCACCAACGACATCTTCAAGAAGCTCCGCCACGGAAGATTTCCCAACCCTTTACCCAACACTGTTAGAGGAGATAGAGTCTTTCACGGGCTTGCAGGGAAATTTTTCCGAGGCGGAGCTTCCGAAGATGCCGTAGGGCGTGAGCACCAATGACATCTTCAAGAAGCTCCACCACAGGAGATTTCCCAACCCTTTACCCAACACTATTAGAGGAGATAGAGTCTTTCACGGGCTTGCAGGGAAATTTTTCTGAGGCGGAGCTTCCGAAGATGCCGTAGGGCGTGAGCACCAACGACATCTTCGAGAAGCTCCGCCACGGGAGATTTCCCAACCCTGTCCTCCATCCATGGGGATGAAACTCTCCCTACCTTCTAGGTTGGCTTGTTGAGCTGCTTGCCATGGCATATCGATGCTCCTTTTATAGGCACGGCACCGCTTCTACTTTGTCTTGTTCCTCCGACAGGGGCATCGTGCGTCCACCCACGCGTTCTTATCTCATCGAGCAGTGCATCCACCCACGCGTCCTTATCCTGCCGACAGCTTTAGTCTCGGTTGCACCCACCAGCCGGGACTAAAGGTTACCCACACGTCCTTATCCCACCGACAGTTTTGTTAGATGACACAAAAACCACCTTTAGTCCCGGTTGTACCCACCAGCCGGGACTAAAGGTTAGATGGTTTCCCGCGCCACTGCGATCCTGCCAATTTTCTTCCCGCGCTTTCCACCGCTTCCCGCCTCCGTCTTCCCGCCATTTTTTCACTATATATATGCAGGCTTGGCCTCCATTTACATGTCACATCTAGACTCATATCTGCAAACCTCATCACTCTCTCATATGGCTTCCATCGTATCTCTAACCCACCGGGAGGCGGAGGCGCTTTGCGCCTCAAACTACCCCTGCCCGCCGGGCTACCGCGTCCCCATCGGCTGGATGCTGAGCGTCGGAGGCGTACCGGTCCCTCCTGTCCCTGTAGGTGTGGCACGCCAGATGGCCATCACGAACCACTACTACTTCGAGCTCACGCCAGAGCAGCGGAGGAATCCTCAGTGGCATCCCGACTACAGCCCGACTTGGGACGGCTTCTTCATCAATCGGCGTGAGAGTGCGCTTGCCAGGCACGAGGAGGACGGCCCGCCTCGTTCGAACTTCAACGAGGCCGGCCGTCGGCTATGGTGGCGCGGCCGGACTCTCCAGAGCGTCGTGGCCTACCGTGGCCCCCGCCTGCGCTACCCTCAGTCTCAGCCTACGCGTGCTCACCCGTCGAGATTCTACTACCGCGACCCCGATGCCAGCGATGATGACATCGGTGACTACAACGACTACAGTGGCGATGTTTATAGGGCTAGGCACGACTATGACTGAATCACTCCAACATTCGAAAACAAGCTCGGCCGATTGTGACTTAATCTGGCCATGTATCTTAATTTTCAGTTGAGATATGTACTTTATTTCCAGTTCAATCGTTTTCCCGCCCTTTTCCTACCGCTCTTTTCCTCCCGCCCTCTTCTTCCCGCCCTCCTCTCACGGACGCAGCATGCTGCCGCGCCAACCGACACTTAATTATTAAGCGAACATATGATCAATAGAATCTGCAACAGAAAAATCAAACGAAAATCAAAAGAAACAGCAACAGAAAAAGAAAATCAAATATAACTAATCAAAAGAAAATAGAAAATCAAATAGAACTAATCAAAAAGAAAATCAAATATAACTAATCAAAAGAAAATAGAAAATCAAATATAACTAATCAAAAGAAAATAGAAAATCAAATATAACTAATCAAATAGAAAATCAAATATAACTAATCAAAAATCAAACAAAAATCAAAAGAAACTGCAACAGCAACATATATGATCTTAATTAGTAAATATAACTAATCAAAAGAAAATCAATAGAAACTGCAACACAAAAATCAAAAGAAAAACAAAAGAAACAGCAACAGAAAAATCAAAAGAAAAATAAAAAATCCTTTGGTACCGGTTGGTGGACAGAACCGGTACGAAAGGTTAAAAGAGCAAAATAAAATCAAAACGAAATTTGGAAAAAACCTTTGGTACCGGTTGGTGTTGCGAACCGGTACTAAAGGTAACCTTTCGTACCGGTTCCTGATACCAACCGGTACCAAAGGCCTTTAGGCCATTTTCTTCCTCGGCGGCCACACCGACACACACACGCGCGCAGAGACCAACCGGAGCTAGCAGACCGCGCCGTCGCCGTCGCCCGGAGCCGCGCCGTCGCCCGCAGCTCCGTCGCCCGGAGCCGCGCCGTCGCCCGCAGCTCCGTCGCCGTCGCCCGCCGCTTGGTCGCCGTCGCCCGCAGCTCCGTCGCCCGTCGCCCGCAGCTCCGTCGCTGTCGCCCGCCGTGCTCTTCGACGCCGACAACGAGGTGAGCGCCGCCCTCCTCTCCCCTTCTCCTCCTCCGGCAGCGCCCGGTGCCCGCCTCGCCATCGCAGCGCCCGGCGCCGCCCCCTGCCGCAGCGCCCGACGCCCGCCTCGCCGTCGCAGCGCCCGCCCCCCGCCCGGCACCCGCCTCGCCGTCGCAGCGCCCGCCCCCCGCCGCAACGCCCGCCCCCCGCCGCAGCGCCCGCCCCCCGTCTCGCCGTCGCCCCTCCTCACGCTCGCCGGCGCCCTCTCACCGCGTGCACCTGCCACCCGTTCGACGAAATGCGGTGCGCGCGCGTCGCTGGTGGAGAGCGCGTCGCTAGTGGACATCGCGCCGGGCGCTCGCCGCACCGCCGCCGCCGTTATCCATGTGGTCGTAGACGAGGATGCGCTCCTCCCCCTCCGCGCACAAGCCGACGAGCCGGACAATGTGGTCATGGCCGAGCGGCTGGATGAGGGCGAGCTCCATACCGAACGTGTTGGTGTAGTCCTTGATCTCTTCCAGTGTGTAGTTCTTGAAAATCCGAGAAGAGGTCGAGGAAGAAGTCGATGATCCTATTGATCTCCATGAAAATCATCTTGATTCGCCCCGGTCGCTAGCCCGGTGAAAACTAGCGCCATATGACGGGTGGAAGGGTTAGAGGTACTTGAGACTTTTCCTTTTGTCTGTGTATAGCTCTTATGCTAAGATGTGATGCAACATAGCGACGGAGTACGAAGGGGGTTGTGTTGGTCGCGTCCACACGCGTGTATGTGTACCGCGTAAAACCATTGACCTTCACAAGTCCTACTTGTGTGTATTGTATACTGCTGGTGACTGGGTTGGATGGTCGGCGCGTGACAGAGAAAGCAAAGGCTTCCATCAATAAGGTGACGGCGAGGTGATGTCTTCACGTTGCCGTAGACGGCCGTGGGGAAGGCCTCCACAATCTCCCTGTCGAGGCCGCGTGGGCGGCATTGATCGGAGTGCACTGATCTTGTGTTTTGTTATTGCTTTCTTCACTTCTATTGTTATCCATCTAGCAATCTGTTATGATCATGACATGATGAATCAAATAATTGCACTTAATTTTGTAGTGATATTGAGCTATGGAGGACGACACCTTCATCCGAGATGAGGAGCAAGAAGAAATAGTGCAGAAAATGATATTTGAGAGTGCCCGTGGACCGGAACCCAATGGAGAACCCGATGGAGATGACGATGATTTCGGCTCACAATTTTTGAACGATGTTGGTGAGGGACTTGAGTCTGAAGAAAGAAGAGACAACGAAGTGTCCTTAACAAACTCCGACGAGGTGTATATTTATATATCAAGGCTATATGTTCATCACTAGATGCATTGATTTATTTGTATTATACTTATTAACGAATCATTTTTCATTTAGCCTTCTGGATCATCGAGCAAATCTGTTAAAAAGCAACGAGGCCTGACGCAACGTCTAAAGGGCGAGGGTAGGTTAGCCCTCACCGCATTTAAGGATAGTGGTGAACCGGTGGATCCCAAAGAGCACTGCCATAAATTTATAAACCAAGCTGGAGTTCTTGTTAGGGACCATGTACCGATCAGCATTGCAGAGTGGCATACGCCGAAGAACGCGGGGGCTGAAGCTAGTTATGTCAATGATACTCTAAAACTTTTTCTTTGGGACAGTCTACTGACACACTTCAGCCTACCCAAAGACATGACGGAAGGCCAGAAGAAGAAAGTCAAGGAATGGACTCTTAAGAAGATGGCCACACAATTCCAGACCTGGAAGAAAAATTTATGGGCCAGATATGAAGATGAAGATCCAGTATTCACTGGAAGTCTAGTGAAGATAAAAGATCACTGGCCCGCATTTAAGAGCTATAAGAAATCTTCTACTGCTGTGTCCCGATCAGTCACAAATACAAAAAATGCTTCAAAGAAGGAACATTTCCATCATTTGGGGTCAGGTGGCTACAAGACTGCCATTCCAAAGTGGAGAGCATTTGAAGCTAAACTGATGGAGGCAGGAATCACTCCACAGACATGGGACTGGCCCGACCGGTCCAAGTTATGGTTGTTCGCGCATGGGGCAGGGTTGGACCCAAAGACAGGGCAGATCGTTGCAAAGGGAAAATGGAAGGAAAAAATTAAAGCAATCACGACGCAGCTTATAGATGCAATTGAAAAAGTTAGAAAGGGAGAGTACATTCCCGATAGAGAGAATGACGAGCTGACACTCGCTCTTGGGAATGCTGAACACGTTGGATGGATACGAGCCCTCCCAGGTGTCACCATGAAGGAAGCATGGCCGGAGTGCGCTGACACTTATAGAAGCCGTTCGAGAAAGAAGAAGCAGGACTTGGACAGGTTAGCAGAATTGATAAATAGGGCGGAGGTGCTTGAGAAAAATCAGAGGGCACCTGATCAGCCGCTGTTTCTACAAGATCCTCAAGCCGATGCCGCCCCATCTCAGCGAAGAAGCAGTGTGGGTTCCTCGCATCTTGAATGTGGAGGAAGCTACCCCGTGGATTATGTCACGGAGAAGACAGATTGCGAGCTACATGTGCAAATGAGGAACATGTCCGTTAAGGTGGCGGTCGGCTATGTTTACCCAAATGAAGATGGAGCAACGCACCATCATATGCCCATTCCAGCTGGCTGTGTTCGTGTCGGGGTGGATGACGTTGTTCCGGGTTTTGAAACAATGTAGCTTGATTTTCCTGGAGGTGACGAAGAGAAGACACTGGCCGATGTCAAGCGCGGTTTTGCCATATGGTCCAAGAAATACATCGTCCTTTTGCCAAGGCCACCGACTCCTCCTCGTAGCAGTCCACATGAGCAGCAAATTCCACATGAGCAGCAATGGCCATCGACTCCGCCTGGTAGCAGTCCACATGAGCAGCAAAGTCCACACCTACCGGAGAGGGACCCTAGCGCGAGTCCACCATCTCGAGATCCTCCGCGTAAGACTTCGTTTTTTAAGCAGAACGGTACGCCGCCTAGGAAGAGACCTAGAAAGGAGAAACCACTGCCACCTATTGAGAAGTTACATTGGGAAAGAACTATCGAGGAATGCAGCGAAATCTCTAAGTCCGAGGTGGCAAAACATTTTGCTAAGAAAGTGCCAGAGATACCTTTTGAGAAGACTCAAGATCCGATGAAAGTTATTCGTACCATTGATAATCTATATGACCCTGCACGATCGCCGCCATCTGACTATAGGCGTTCTATTGAAAAGTCGTATGACACTATGGTGGAGGCGAAAAAACCCGATCAATCGGTGGTCTCGGCGAAAACTAGGAAACAAGTGTACCAGCTCGGAGAACAACCCGTTCAATCGGTCCACCCTCTCAAGGTGTTTGACGAGAAGGCCGTTGAAAGTTCTCGACAAAACACAATTGATTACCCCATCGCTGAAGTAGCATATAAATTTGTTCAAGGGAAAGATCTGGTCGAGAATATCAGGTCGCTACCAACATATATGCGTAATTTGCATGCGTGGTACACTAATGCCACAAAGAGAGGGATTGAGGCTATCATGGTGCGAGTTAAGGATGAGCACTACTTCCAAGAATACTCTGTGAGCATTGACTTCTGCGAACTTTTTTAGTTATACAATCTCCGGGCCCTCGACAAATCTATCATCAGTTGCTATTGTCTGTAAGTGATTTATTAATATAATTTGAGAAGTCTTTAGCTCAGCTCATTCATTGTCTGCAAATTATCCTTAATTTATTCTTTTGTGTGCTATATTATGCAGATCGAAGAAGCTCGAATGCAAAAGGGATGAAATCACAGACATTGGGTTCATTGACCCAGATACAATGCATGAAAGAACCATAGAAGATCCCATCTATAACAAGGATACACCGGAGACTTTGCTAAGGTTTTTGAAGCGACAACGTGACAAAAAGATAATACTTTGGCCTTACAACTTCAAGTAAGTGTAACTGTGTTATAACACATTCTATTTTGCTCACCATATGTTAAAATTTTAACTGATGACTTATATCTATGACTGACAAGGGGTTAACTCGACAAATGTCCTAGATGAAGGACTTAGGATCGGGGAGATAGGGCGTTGGATGAACTCGAAGGTAAAGTTAGTCGAAATAGGTGTGTGTCGAAAGTAAACTTGGGTGTTCAACCTGGCTTGCTTTCAATCTGGCCTACACCGTCCCCTGCTGGCCCCTATATATAGGTGGCCAGGTCTCGAGGATCGGGTAGGGTCCGATACAGATTACAATATCAACATATGGTAAAGACTCGTATTCGACTATCATTACAATTGGGCCTAGCTTAACGGGCCTCAGGGGTACTCAACATACGGGCTCTATTAACTATACCCTTGTCAGTAGCCCCTGAGATTCTACCAGAATTGTAGATTCGGGTTGAATCTCTAATCTTCAAATCTTCGACTTGATCAATTCTTCGACTTCTTCTCATCTTCAAATCTTCGACTTGGTCTTTCGACTTATGTTCATGATAATTTGCTCGCAAGGGGTCTTGATGAACAAGCCTGACAACTCTGATGGATCAAGAGGTCAGTTAACTGCCAGAACAGATACTTGTCACGTACTTCAAATTCAATCCCCTTGGACTTGAATTCGGGATACCGGTCAAACCCACTCTTCTGCCGCATTTAGGACTTACAAAGAATGAATCCCAGTGATTCTCAGGGTACCCAGTGCGTCCACCAGGATTTTCTTCGTGTCGTAGACACGGATACATACCAGCAGAGTGCATCCATGTGCGTATACCAGGCCACACAGGACGGATCCCGGGGTCTTACCTTCGTGACAGGTCACGGCATTCGAGTTGCATTGCGATAACATAACTCGAGAATCTTATGTCGCAGTCAAATTTTGACTGAAAATATTCGGGTTTTAACAACCATAAAACTCGCTCCCGATGGGAGTAATCTTTTTGCATTTTGTCGACTATATAGTCGAAATTTGTATGATATACTTCCTTCATCCTTGATATTGATTATCTCATCCTCTATCGGGTGCGCGCTCAGCGCTCCCGATGGGAGTAGCCCCCGAGGCTATGTTTGAATACTTGTAGACAAGCATAGGCTCAAAATTCACTTCGACTTCTTCCTTGTAATATTTCCTGTTTACAAGCCCCCGAGTCCAAGGCGAGGTCTTTTATATCATGCTACCACACTCTCCTCTTCTTATTTGTTCTCCTTTGGCGTTTATCGTCTGCTACGTGCAGGGTTTAACTTTTTTGTAGAATACGTTGATGGGCTTTGCTTATCACGGGGGCCCGATAATACGTGCTTATAAATAAAGCACCTTCTGGCAAGGGTAAAAACCCTAATCAGATTCTTCCTCCGCCGCATCATCTTCTCTTTCTCATCTAGGGTTTTCTAGCCTTTTCCCTTGTCCACATGGCGGACGCAGATGGTTCTCGTCTGAACCTTGGTTCTCCGGTGGCGCCGCGAGGTCGGGGTCGCCCTCGTGGAAGCAAGAACAAGAGCAACACAACTCCGGCCGCTGCAGGAGCGTCATTAGCCGCTCCGGTGAAGCGTCGTCCCGGCCGCCCACCTGGTAGCAAAAACAAGCCCAAGGTGACTGGCGCTGCCCCAGGTCCGAGCGCTCCTCCTCCTGCTGCTCCTGCTGTTCTTCCCAGGATCTTCTCTTTCTTCTGCATTGACATGGCGCAGTGCCACGAGATTCAGCGTCTGCCACGGAATTTCACAAAGTTCATGGATGGGCGTGAACTGCGAGAAGCGGTTCTTCGCGAGCAATCTGGCAGCAGGACTCCATATGAAGTGGAGGTTTGGTATGATGGCAACGGCGAACAGTACTTTAAGGGTGGCTGGTCGCAGTTTGCAGAAGACCACGACATCCACCAAGGCTTCTTCATGGCCTTCGACTTCCACATCGGCACGTCGAAGTTCGACGTGAAGATCTATGACGGCACCCAGTGCCAGAAGAAGTATGAAGCTAAAGTCCACTTCCACTAGGATCTGTTTTTTATGTAATTTTGTTTGATAATGTCCTTGCTGCCATGTTATCTGTAATGAATACTCGTACTCTGTTTTGATGTTTTTACTAGTACCATGAAAACAAGTCACTTGTTCTGAGGTATACTTGAGATATATCGGGTTCTTTGCGAACCAATTGGTATGAAGAATATTGGGTTCTTTTCTGAACCAAATTGTTTGAGTATTATCGGGTTGTCTGCACAACCTTTATAATGAAAAAGGTCTCCATGTCGCGATAGAAATTTCGTTCATACGACCCGAGGGTTGAAGCCCCCGAGCGGAGAAAGGAAAATACTTGTACAATTTTGTCGAGTTCAACCCAAAGAACCCGACCTATGGCCTCATGTTCTGGGTTCAGAAGGGTAAACTCAAGTTTAATTGCACCACTAGATGTAGTCTACGCGTAGAAATGTCGTAGCTGCTCTGCGTTCCACGGATTGCTCTCGTCTTTTCCTGTCTTCTTGTCTTGTAGTCGATATGCTCCCCCTGGTATTACTTCTGTGACGATGTAGGGTCCCACCCAAGGGGACTCCAATTTGCAATGGCTGTCTTGCCTGAGTCGCAAAACTAGGTCTCCCACCACGAAGGATCGTGGACGAACTCGACTACTGTGGTAGTTTCGTAGGCTCTGTTGATACTGCGTGGCTCTTTCTAATGCCTTATCCCTTGCTTCATCTAGTGCATCGACATCATTTTGCAGTGCTTCTGTCGATGTTGTCTCGTCGTATGCCGTCACTCTTGGGGCCTCGTGTGTAACTTCGACTGGAAGTACGGCTTCTGCGCCATGGACCAGGAAGAAAGGAGTTTCTTGAGTTGCTGCGTTAGGCGTAGTTCTTAGGCTCCAAAGAACAGAGGGCAATTCTTCTACCCAAGCGCTCTTGGCTTTCTCGAGAGGTGCTAAGAGCCTCTTTTTTATCCCACTACATATCAGGCCGTTGGCTTTTTCGACTTGCCCATTTGTCTTCGGGTGCGCCACAGATGCGAATTTGAGCTTGATCCCTAGTCCTTCGCAATAACTCTTGAATTCCTTTGAAGTGAAGTTTGTCCCATTGTCTGTGATGATGCTATATGGTACACCAAAACGGAATAGTATCGACTTGATGAAGCTGATTGCTGCTGTCGAATCCTGAGTTGTTACCGGGGCCGCTTCCACCCACTTGGTAAATTTATCGACTGCCACTAGCATGTAAACATGCCCTCCTGGCCAAGATTTGTGCAACTTTCACACCATATCGAGGCCCCATTGCGCAAAGGGCCAGGACAATGGTATTGTTTGTAGCTCTGCTGCTGGTGCATACGGTCTATATGCAAATCTTTGACATCTTCACACTTTTGAACTATATCTTTTGCGTCTTCGATGGCTGTTAGCCAATAAAATCCTGCCCGGAAAGCCTTTGCCGCTATTGCTCTGCTGCTAGCATGATGGCCGCACATTCCACCGTGTATGTTTTGTAGTATTGTTTGTCCTTCCTGGGGTGTTACACAACGCTGCAAAACACCGGTAATACTCTTGTTGTATAATTTCCCCTGCAACACGACAAACGCCTTCGATCTTCGAGTTATCCTCTTGGCCTCCACTGCATCTTCTGGTAATTGTTTATTTATCATGTATGCAAGATATGGCTGCATCCATGTTTCTTCTATCATCATGACCTCCTCTGGCTCCGACGGAGCCCCCGAGTTTGCTGCAGTAGTCGAGCTTTTCCCACTTTTTATTGATCTTTCTACTATTTCTTCCCAAAATACTCCGGACGGCACGCGTAAACACTGTGACCCGATATTTGCTAAATTGTCGGCTTCTTCATTACTATTCCTGCTTATGTGCGAGACTTCGCATCCATCGAATGTTCCTTCGAGATAATGATATAAATTCTTGTAGGCCATCATGTTGTCATTGATTGTGTCACATCTGTTCATAACTTGCTGGACAACAAGGTTGGAATCTCCAAATATTTTTAGGCGAGTTGCTCCACATGCTTTGGCCATCTTCATTCCGTGCAACAAAGCCTCGTATTCTGCTTCGTTATTAGAAGCCTGTGGAAAGCTCATCCTTAAGACATACTTCAATTTGTCGCCGTGAGGCGATATCAAGACCACTGCTGCGCCTGCGCCTTGAACTCTCTTAGAACCGTCGAAGTACATTGTCCAAACACTGGATAAGTCTGGTGGTCCCGTGCTTTGGAGCTCCAGCCACTCTGCCGTGAAATCTGGCAAGACTTGCGACTTGATCGCCTTCCTTTTTTCGTACGTGATGTCCATGGGAGATAACTCGATTCCCCACAAAGAGACACGTCCTGTTGCTGAAGGGTTGTTCAATATGTTTGATAGTGGTGCTTCATTGACCACTATAATTGGATGCACCGCAAAGTACTATCGCAGTTTTCGTGCAGTTGTCAAAACACTATATGCAAGTTTCTGATAATGCGGGTACCTCTGTTTTGTCGGAGATAACACTTCACTGATGAAATATATCGGCCTCTGGACGCCGTGGGCTTTTCCTTCTTCGCTTCTTTCGACTACTAATACAGTGCTCACCAACTGATGGGTTGCGGCGATGTAGAGTAGCAGTGGTTCTTTTTCTTTTGGTGCGACCAGCACTGGCGGCGTGGAAAGCACTTTTTTAACTGTGCAAAAGCTACGGCTGCTTCTTCCGTCCATTCAAATTTATCATCTGACTTCTTCATAAGTGCATAGAAAGGAAGCGCCTTTTCTCCCAATCGAGCAACGAAACGACTTAAAGCCGCGACGCGCCCTGGAAGTTTATGTACGTCGTGTAGTTTCGTGGGTTTTCCCATTGTCAAAATTGCTTGAATCTTCTCTGGGTTCGCCTCTATTCCTCGTGCTGATACCAGGAACCCTAAAAGTTGTCCTGCTGATACGCCGAAGGAACACTTTGTCGGGTTAAGCTTAAGCTTGTACCTGCTTAGGTTATCGAAGGTTTCTGCCAAGTCGCTGATTAGAGATTTCTCCTCTCTTGTGGTGATGACTACATCATCGATGTAGACTTGGATGTTGCGTCCTATTTGGCTTCCGAGGCAATTTTGCATCATCCGTTGATAAGTTGCTCCTGCATTTTTTAGACCGAACGACATCACTTGGTAGCAAAACACTCCATATGGTGTGATGAAGGCCGTTTTTTCTTTGTCTTCTTTCTTCAATTTGATCTGATTGTAACCAGAATATGCATCCAAAAATAAAAGCCTCGCGCATCCCGCTGTTGAATCGATTATCTGATCGATGCGGGGTAGAGGGAAGGGATCCTTTGGACAATGCTTATTGAGAGATGTGTAGTCGACACATACTCTTTGTACGTCTGTGTTCTTCTTGGGTACTATGACTGGGTTCGACACCCAACTCGAAGTTTTGATTTCTCTGATAAATCCGGCATTTTCTAGCCTGTGCAACTCTGATGCTATCGCCTTCCTTTTAGGTTCATCAAATCGTCACAATGGCTGCTTGACTGGCTTTGCCTTGGGATCTACATTTAATGCGTGCTCGATGAGTTCCCTGGGAACCCCTGGCATGTCTGATGGACACCAGGCGAAGATTTCCCAGCGCTCACGGAGGAACTCGACGAGCGCGCTTTCCTATGCGGGATCCAAGTTCACCGCAATTGATGTCGTCTTGTTTGCATCTGTAGGGTGGACCTGGATTTTCTTCGAGTCCTGAGTTGTGTCGAAAGCCTGATCTGGCAGGGATCGTCCAACGTTGGGTAGTACATTATGATCTGTTTCTCCTTTTAACCTCTCGTATTCTGCTGTCATGCCGAAGGTTTGCGCCATCCTGTTGAATTCTCTGTCACATGTGTTGGCTACTTAAAAGCTCCCTTGTACTGTGATTGTTCCTTTGGGTCCTGGAATTTTTAACGTAAGATACGCGTAGTGTGGTACTGCCATGAATTTTGCAAATGCTGGGCGCCCCAGGATTGCATGATATTGTGACGGCCAGTCCATAACTTCGAATTCCAGCTTCTCTCTTCGGTAGTTGCCGCTACTGCCAAAGCAGACATCGAGTTCTATTCTTCCCAAAGGGTAGTTTGCGGCTCCTGGTACTATTCTGTAGAAGGAGCAATCTGTTGGCTTCAGACTCGACAGCGAGATGCACATTGCCTTTAGGGTTCTAGCATATATTAAGTTTATGCCACTCCCTGCATCCATGAACACTCTTCCGATGTCGTACCCTCCTATTTGCGCCTTTAAAACCATAGGCGAGTGGCCTGGCCTGGGAACTTTCTTCGGGTGGTCTGCTCTACTGAACTTAACTGGTTGGTCTGACCACCGTAGGTACTCTGTGGTAGCTGGTGGTGATGATATTGCTAGGTTTACTTGCCTGGATATGCTTTTTCGCTCCTTCCTTGACCGGGGCACCGGTTGAATCATGGCTGATATGTAAACTTTTGACTCTAGGTGCCTTGCTAGCCTTTGCATTTGATATCCTTGACTTCTGTGTTGTTCTCCTTGCCTCCCTCCTTGGTTTGAGCCCATGGCGCTTTGCAGCCTTAGGAATGTTCTACAATCCTTCATCTGATGATTTGAGACTCTTTTCCCGTCGAGATATGCATAGTGGATTCGACAAGGTCCGTATAGCATATCCTTGGCCGAAGGACCGGAGTATCTTGACTTTTCTACTTCTTTTGCTTGAAACCTCCTACTGTCATATCCTTCCTCTTCTTCTACTACGTAGCCCGTGGCTACCTGACTTCGCCTTTCTTGGTTACCCCTGCTGCGGTATCGTCTCCTCTGTCTGCTTATTCTGTCGACTTCTGGTGAACGTCCTCTTTTGTTATTGTATGCGTCTTCTCCATCAGCAAATTTGTTGACTTGTTCCATTAACTCGGCTACTGTCGTAGGTCTTGTTCTTCCTATTTTTTCCACGAGATCTGAGCGACGAAGTCCGGCCGTAAAGGCGTCTATTGCTCGTTCGTCGGAGACATCCTCTGCTGAGTTTTTGATTATGCTCCAGCGTTGTATATAAGAACGTAGAGTTTCGCCTTTCCTCTGCACGCACGCCTTAACTTCCTCCAGTGATGCTGGGCGCTTATATGTTGAACGAAAATTTTGTGCGAATTGACTTTTGAGTTCCCCCAACTTCCGATGGATTCGTTGGGTAGGGTATTCAACCAGGACCGTACTGCGCCAGTGAGGTGTAGCTGCAAACTTTGCATTGCATTCGCCTTTGTTCCCCCCAATATCTGTACTGCCTGCAGATAGTCTGATAACCATAGGGTAGGTTCTTGCGACCCGTCATATTTATGCTGGTCGTGTGGCAGTTTGAATCCTTTGGGTACCCGCGTTTTGCGAACCCTGCGAGTAAAGCATAACGCCCCCATCTCTGTATCGTCATCTTCATAATTCTCTTCCCTCCAAGCATGACGCGATTTGTTTACTCGAGCTTGCGCTATTATATTTCTTGCATCCTCTTTCCTCTTCTGTCGCCTTTCCTCTTCTGATGACTCGCTGTACTCGTTATTTGCGAAGTTGTATCTGAACTTCTCCTTTTGATTTTCCTTGTAGCTTGTCGACTTTATCTCTGGGCCTTTTTCCCTGATCTTGCTTTCCACTATTCCAAGGCTTCGTATCGCGGCTCGGTGCATATCTTCTCGCGGGTCCCCAGGTTCTGGCCTTGTAGTTAGTAAATACGCTTGTGCTGCTACCAATGCTGCTTCTGGCGTTTCTTGTATGAAGTCGCCTTCCTCCTCTTCTAGCTGTGGGGTAGGGCTCCTTGAGTACCTTTCTTCTCTGCTACGCGCTGTCACCTCTCTATTGTGCTTTGGGTCTCCGTGCCTTTCTCTGCTATACTCTGAATCTTCGCTATGGTCTTCCCAGTACTCCTCCCTTGATATACTGTTATTATCTTGAAAAACCATGTCTCTTTCCTCCCTTAGTTTCTTCCTGTGTTGGTATAATGCATACTGATAGCCCATTAGAACCTCTCTTCTCGATCCTTCGGGTACTTCTGTACCATGATTGATGGCTGATTTGATCATTCTCCATTCGCCAGCCGAAACATGGACTTTCTCCTTTTCCTTTTTGTTGTGTTCTTTCATTTTGTCGACTAGCCTGTCGACCTTTTTACTTCCTTCGCTGTTGTTTTCTTCTTCTCCTTTGGTGATAATAACGCATAACTGATGTACTTTGGAGACGCCGCTGCTTCCCACGGCGAAGTCCTTTGCGTTGTTGTGCGTCTGGCACGCTCTTTCTTCTGAGTCGAAATTTTCCCGAATTTTGTCGCCTTCTGCGATTGGTGCTTTGTCGAAGCTGACCGGCGAGTTTACCTCGCTGGAAGAGTCTTCTGATGATTTCCACGTTTCCTCTGTTTCGGGCTTGTTTGCCGACGGATCTGATTTC
This sequence comes from Dactylis glomerata, assembly GCA_007115705.1. Lineage (NCBI taxonomy): Eukaryota > Viridiplantae > Streptophyta > Magnoliopsida > Poales > Poaceae > Dactylis > Dactylis glomerata. Next base: position 57,245 of record QXEO01001258.1, read on the forward strand.
GTCGAATCCGAGAGGCGGGATGAACCCGATGGCCCGATAATGATGCTCAAACTTCCAATGGTTAACTCCATCTCTTGATTTCCGTCGAGTTCTGGACTGCTATTGGCTAAAAGCAAAAAAGCCGTCGAATTCATGATTCCAACGCCCCGGTTCCCACGGTCGGCGCCAATTGACGAGGGGTTAACTCGACAAATGTCCTAGATGAAGGACTTAGGATCGGGGAGATAGGGCATTGGATGAACTCGAAGGTAAAGTTAGTCGAAATAGGTGTGTGTCGAAAGTAAACTTAGGTGTTCAACCTGGCTTGCTTTCAATCTGGCCTACACCGTCCCCTCCTGGCCCCTATATATAGGTGGGCAGGTCTCGAGGATCGGGTAGGGTCCGATACAGATTACAATATCGACATACGGTAAAGACTCGTATTCGACTATCATTACAATTGGGCCTAGCTTAACGGGCCTCAGGGGTACTCAACATACGTGCTCTATTAACTATACCCTTGTCAATGACACTGCATATTTAAATGTGCGCAGGTTCAAATTTATTCTTATCGTCATTAAAATGTACGATGGAGATGTTGAAGTCTTTGACTCACGAACCAAAGAGCCTATACTATACAAGTCGGCTTTTGATATGCTCAAAAGGTAATTTTAATTCTTATCGGTTTTTTCGTTAATTTCCTGATATCAACAAATTAATAACTCTTTTATGCATTTTCTTTTGTCGGGCAGCGTATGGCAAACGTTCATCCAGGAAGATCCGACCGGTGGATGGAAACCGAAGCTGATATGGCGTGCGAACAAAGTAAGTAGTACTACCTAGGTCCACACACCTTTATCATACGTGATTATTGTTTGATTGAATTATATTCTTGTACAGAAATGTGTGAAACAACCTGAGGGGACTAATCTATGTGGATACTACGTTTGCGAGTACATCCACAAGATTGTCAGTGAGAGAATGACTAATCAAAGGAATAGAGAGGTACGAAAACAATATTCACAAATTTATTTTGTTATCATAACTTGTGCTGAGTTTCAGTCATAATTGTTTGATTGTGATTTGATATATATATATATATATACATAGCTCATGTATTCATTTGAATCTCATTCTTTTACAGTTGGCAAGAAAGCGTGACAGGATCCCAATCGAGCAGCGCTTCAAAGCAATTGGCGAGGAATTGGCGGGATTTTTCCTTCGGGACGTCATACCTAACTTTGCAGAGTACCACTATGAATGAAGATCTACATGTAATATATAGTTTGACTCGGAGAGTACCACTATGATACATGTAATAGATAGTATGCCTCGGAGAGTACCACTATGCATGAAGATCGATCTTCATGCATGTACTACTTAATTTGCGATCTTATGCAATTACATGTGTTATATTATATGCACCAAGTTGATATGCATTACCTTGATCTTCCTGTACTCCTAAATCCAAACACGTTTCTGGCGCATCAACGCGATCCTCGTACGATGAAACGGTCCGATACCTAAACCCCTCCTAAAAGCCTAAACCCTGAATTATTTGCTCGGCACGATAGCCACCCTTTGGTACCGGTTCGTGTTACAAACCGGTACCAAAGCTCCCTAGCCCTACGCTCTCCTGGGAGCCAACGTGGAGGCCCCTTTAATACCGGTTTGTAAGAAACCGGTACCAAAGGGGGGGGGCTTTTGTCCCGAATCTTTTGTACCGGTTTGATTTCCGGTACAAATGGGCCTCTAGAACCGGTATTGATGTCCATTTTTCGACTAGTGTCAATTCGTCCGTGACTAATCCTTGCCACGTAGGATGATCATGGTCTGATCATGAGCAAGTACATTACATACCGTGGGTTTTCGATACACAACACATGATTGATATGATGAAAGCTTACATGGGTCTGATCATGGTCTCATCTTCAAGCAATTATGCATAAACTCGGTTTCCCTCCAAGATTAATCGAGCTTATTATGCAATGTGTATGGATGGTTCAGTTCTTGGTGAAGGTGAATGGAAATCTGCTCCATCCTTTTATCCCATCACGAGGCCTGTGACAAGGCGTTCCGATGTCGCCATATCTTTTTCTCCTCTGTGGAGAAGGTCTGACGACGTTACTGAATAACTACAGTACCGGCTATATTGATAAAGGGATGAGGGTTTGTAATAGAGCACTATGGATTAAACACCTTCTTTTTGCTGACGATAGTGTGATTTTCATCAATGCAAGTGTGGCGGAATGCTATTCTTGCTATTTACAATGGGGCGTCAGGGTTAACAGGAACAAGAGCTCGCTATTTTTCAGTCCATGCACTTCCGATCCAGATCGTGAAGCAGTGAAACAAGTGCTGAACATCAATGTTGAAGCTTTTTGTGAGAAGTACCTTGGCCTCCCTACGGCGGTGGGCAGAATCACAAATGATACCATTGAGTATCTCACTGATAGTGCAAAGAGTGGAATGTTTGCTTGGGCAGAGAGACTACTATCTTATCCTTCAAAGGAAGTTCTCACTACCGGAAAAAGATGGGCTGCCGTGCATCCTGTCTATGCCGTGCGTTACCGCACGGCAAAGATAGCTTTGCCGTGTAGACAAGCACACACGCATGGCAAAGAACGAAAGCACGGCAAACTCGAAGAAAAACACACGACAATGAAGCACGCACGACAAAGACCTCACAAAACCCACGGCAAAGTTCCAACGCACGGCAACTAGGGAAACCAGCCCATGGCAAAGAAAAGAAGCACGACAAAGGTGCCGAGCCTTGCCGTGCATACATTATATGCCTTGTGTCCTAGCAGGGCGCACGGCAAAGGAGCCTTTGCCATGCGTCTTGACGTTGTGCACGACAAAGGAGCCCTTTGCTGTGCGCTCATTCCTTTGCCGTGCGCAATATAGGTTTTTCATTTTTTTCATTTCCATTTTATTCTTTTTAATACTTATGTTTATTTTTCAATTAGTTTTATATTTTGTTGACTATTTATTAGTGTTCCTTAAGACAATGTGTATATATCCATGCTTTTTGCAATACAAACATACTCTACATCGTCATCCCCTCCACATATATTAGGGTTTCGGAGCAAACCACGCTTCGGGCAATTAATGTGCTAAGTGTTATCGCATGTGTGCCAACGGGGTGGTCACACCTCTGAAGGAAAGGTTTTGACATGCATAGCCCTCGAAGACCGGTCTACGGAGAAACCCTAGCCCATCGCGGTCTACCCCCTCGATTTTTCAAAGTGTTATCGCATGTGTGCCAACGGGGTGGTCACACCTTGGATATAGCTCTACCACACCTATTTCCATATATTATGGCCACATGATAGCTTTGGAGGGGGTTGCTACCTCTGAAGCGCGATGTATGGCGAAACCCTAGCCCGCTGCACCCGCGTGGTCTACCCCCCTAGATTATTTTGGACGGCATCGCGGCGGTGGGCTAGTGTGTTCCTTTGGCTTTGGTTAGGTCATATGTATGTGTAAACTAAAGGTTTTGACATGCATAGCCCCCGAAGCATGGTCTACGGAGAAATCCTAGCCCGTCGCGGTCTACCCCCCTCGATTTTCAAAGTATTATCGCATGTGTGCCAACGGGTTGGTCACACCTCTGAGATAGCTCTACCACACCTATCTCCATATATTATGGCCACATGATAGCTTTGGAGGGGGTTGCTACCTCTAAAGCGCGATGTACGGTGAAACCCTAGCCCGCTGCACCCGCGCGGTCTAACCCCCTAGATTATTCCAGATGACATCGCATTGGTGGGCTAGTGTGTTCTTTGGCTTTGGTTAGGTCATATGTATGTGTAAAGCAAAGGTTTTGACATGCATAGCCCCCGAAGCCTAGTTACGGAGAAACCCTAGCCCATCGCGGTCTAGCCCCCTCGACTTTTCAAAGTGTTATCGCATGTGTGCCAACGGGGTGGTCACACCTCTGAGATAGCTCAACCACACCTATCTCCATATATTATGGCCACATGATAGCTTTGGAGGGGGTTGCTACCTCTAAAGCAAGATGTACGGTGAAACCCTAGCCCGCTGCACCCGCGCGGTCTACCCCCCTAGATTATTCCAGACGACATCGCATCGGTGGGCTAGTGTGTTCCTTTGGCTTTGGTTTGGTCATATGTATGTGTAAAGCAAAGGTTTTGACATGCATAGCCCCCGAAGCCCGGTTACAGAGAAACCCTAGCCCGTTGCGGTCTACCACCCTCAATTTTTCAAAGTGTTATCGCATGTGTGCCAACGGGGTGGTCACACCTCTGAGATAGCTCTACCACACCTATCTCCATATATTATGGCCACATGATAGCTTTGGAGGGGGTTGCTACCTCTGAAGCGACATGTACGGTGAAACCCTAGCCCGCTGCACCCGCGCGGTCTACCCCCCTAGATTATTCCAGACGACATCGCATCGGTGGGCTAGTGTGTTCCTTTGGCTTTGGTTAGGTCATATGTATGTGTAAACCAAAGGTTTTTACATGCATAGCCCCCGAAGCCTGGTCTACGGAGAAATCCTAGCCCGTCGCGATCTACCCCCCTCGATTTTTCAAAGTGTTATCGCATGTGTGCCAACGGGGTGGTCACACCTCTGAGATAGCTCTACCACACCTATCTCCATATATTATGGCCACATGATAGCTTTGGAGGGGGTTGCTACCTCTGAAGCGCGATGTACGGTGAAACCCTAGCCCGCTGCACCCGCGCGGTCCACCCCCCTAGATTATTATAGACGACATCGCATCGGTGGGCTAGTGTGTTCCTTTGGCTTTGGTTAGGTCATATGTATGTGTAAAGCAAAGGTTTTGACATGCATAGCCCCCGAAGCCCGGTTACGGAGAAACCCTAGCCCATCGCGGTCTACCCCCCTCGATTTTTCAAAGTGTTATCGCACGTGTGCCAACGGGGTGGTCACACCTCTGAGATAGCTCTACCACACCTATCTCCATATATTATGCCCACATGATAGCTTTGGAGGGGGTTGCTACCTTTGAAGCGAGATGTACGGTGAAACCCTAGCCCGCTGCACCCGCGCGGTCTACCCCCCTAGATTATTCCAGACGACATCGCATCGGTGGGCTAGTGTGTTCCTTTGGATTTGGTTAGGTCATATGTATGTGTAAAGCAAAGGTTTTGACATGCATAGCCCCCGAAGCCCGGTTACGGAGAAACCCTAGCCCGTCGCGGTCTACCCCCCTCGATTTTTCAAAGTGTTATCGCATGTGTGCCAACGAGATGGTCACACCTCTGAGATAGCTCTACCACACCTATCTCCATATATTATGGCCACATGATAGCTTTGGAGGGGGTTGCTACCTCTGAAGCGAGATGTACGGTGAAACCCTAGCCCACTGCACCCGCGCGGTCTACCCCCCTAGATTATTCCAGACGACATCGCATCGGTGGGCTAGTGTGTTCCTTTGTCTTTGGTTAGGTCATATGTATGTGTAAAGCAAAGGTTTTGACATGCATAGCCCCCGAAGCCCGGTTACGGAGAAACCCTAGCCCGTCGCGGTCTACCCCCCTCGATTTTTCAAAGTGTTATCGCATGTGTGCCAACGGGGTGGTCACACCTCTGAGATAGCTCTACCACACCTATCTCCATATATTATGGCCACATGATAGCTTTGGAGAGGGTTGCGACCTCTGAAGCGAGATGTATGGTGAAACCCTAGCCTGCTGCACCCACGCGGTTAACCCCCCTAGATTATTCCAGACGACATCGCATCGGTGGGTTAGTGTGTTCCTTTGGCTTTGGTTAGGTCATATGTATGTGTAAAGCAAAGGTTTTAACATGCATAGCCCCCGAAGCCCGGTTACGAAGAAACCCTAGCCCGTCGCGGTCTACCCCCCTCGATTTTTCAAAGTTTTATCGCATGCCTATCTCCATATATTATGCCCACATGATAGCTTTGGAGGGGGTTGCTACCTCTGAAGCGTGATGTACGGTGAAACCCTAGCCCGCTGCACCCGCGCGGTCTACCCCCCTAGGTTATTCCAGACGACATCGCATCGGTGGGCTAGTGTGTTCCTTTGGCTTTGGTTAGGTCATATGTATGTGTAAAGCAAAGGTTTTGACATGCATAGCCCCCGAAGCCCGGTTACGGAGAAACCCTAGCCCGTCGCGGTCTACCCCCTCGATTTTTCAAAGTGTTATCGCATGTGTGCCAACGGGATGGTCACACCTCTGAGATAGCTCTACCACACCTATCTCCATATATTATGGCCACACGATAGCTTTGGAGGGGGTTGCTACCTCTAAAGCGAGATTTACAGTGAAACCCTAGCCCACTGCACCCGCGCGGTCTACCCCCCTAGATTATTCCAGACGACATCGCATCGGTGGGCTAGTGTGTTCCTTTGGCTTTGGTTAGGTCATATGTATGTGTAAATCAAAGGTTTTTGACATGCATAGCCCCCGAAGCCCGGTTACAGAGAAACCCTAGCCCGTCGCGGTCTACCCCCCTCGATTTTTCAAAGTGTTATCGCATGTGTGCCAACGGGGTGGTCACACCTCTGAGATAGCTCTACCACACCTATCTCCATATATTATGGCCACATGATAGCTTTGGAGAGGGTTGCGACCTCTGAAGCGAGATGTATGGTGAAACCCTAGCCCGCTGCACCCGCGCGGTTAACCCCCCTAGATTATTCCAGACGACATCGCATCGGTGGGTTAGTGTGTTCCTTTGGCTTTGGTTAGGTCATATGTATGTGTAAAGCAAAGGTTTTAACATGCATAGCCCCCGAAGCCCGGTTACGAAGAAACCCTAGCCCGTCGCGGTCTACCCCCCTCGATTTTTCAAAGTGTTATCGCATGTGTGCCAACGGGGTGGTCACACCTCTGAGATAGCTCTGCCACACCTATCTCCATATATTATGCCCAGATGATAGCTTTGGAGGGGGTTGCTACCTCTGAAGCGTGATGTATGGTGAAACCCTAGCCCGCTGCACTCGCGCGGTCTACCCCTCCTAGATTATTCCAGACGACATCGCATCGGTGGGCTAGTGTGTTCCTTTGGCTTTGGTTAGGTCATATGTATGTGTAAAGCAAAGGTTTGGACATGCATAGCCCCCGAAGCCCGGTTACGGAGAAACCCTATCCCGTCGCGGTCAACCCCCCTCGATTTTTCAAAGTGTTATCGAATGTGTGCCAACGGGGTGGTCACACCTCTGAGATAGCTCTACCACACCTATCTCCATATATTATGCCCACATGATAGCTTTGGAGGGGGTTGCTACCTCTAAAGCGAGATTTACAGTGAAACCCTAGCCCACTGAACCCACGCGGTCTACCCCCCTAGATTATTCCAGACGACATCGCATCGGTGGGCTAGTGTGTTCCTTTGGCTTTGGTTAGGTCATATGTATGTGTAAATCAAAGGTTTTTGACATGCATAGCCCCCGAAGCCCGGTTACAGAGAAACCCTAGCCCGTCGTGGCCTACCCGCCTTGATTTTTCAAAGTGTTATCGCATGTGTGCCAACGGGGTGGTCACACCTCTGAGATAGCTCTACCACACCTATCTCCATATATTATACCGACATGATAGCTTTGGAGGGGGTTGCTACCTCTGAAGCGAGATGTACGATGAAACCCTAGCCCGCTGCACCCGCGCGGTCTACCCCCCTAGATTATTCCAGACGACATCCCATCGGTCGGCTAGTGTGTTCCTTTGGCTTTAGTTAGGTCATATGTATGTGTAAAGCAAAGGTTTTGGCATGCATATCCCCCGAAGCCCGGTTACGGAGAAACCCTAGCCCGTCGCGGTCTACCCCCCTTGATTTTTCAAAGTGTTATCGCATGTGTGCCAACGGGGTGGTCACACCTCTGAGATAGCTCTACCAAGCCTATCTCCATATATTATGGCCACATGATAGCTTTGGAGGGGGTTGCTACCTCTGAAGCGAGATGTACGGTGAAACCCTAGCCCGCTGCACCCGCGCGGTCTACCCCCCTAGATTATTCCAGATGACATCGCATCGGTCGGCTAGTGTGTTCCTTTGGCTTTGGTTAGGTCATATGTATGTGTAAAGCAAAGGTTTTGACATGCATAGCCCCTGAAGCCCGGTTACGGAGAAACCCTAGCCCGTTGCGGTCTACCCCCTCAATTTTTGGAAGTGTTATCGCATGTGTGCCAACGGGGTGGTCACACCTTTGAGATAGCTCTACCACACCTATCTCCATATATTATGCCCACATGATAGCTTTGGAGGGGGTTGCTACTTCTGAAGCGAGATGTACGGTGAAACCCTAGCCCGCTGCACCCACGCGGTCTACCCCCCTAGATTATTCCAGACGACATCGCATCGGTGGGCTAGTGTGTTCCTTTGGCTTTAGTTAGGTCATATGTATGTGTAAAGCAAAGGTTTTGACATGCATAGCCCCCAAAGCCCGGTTACGGAGAAACCCTAGCCCGTCGCGGTCTACCCCCCTCGATTTTTCAAAGTGTTATCGCATGTGTGCCAACGGGGTGGTCACACCTCTGAGATAGCTCACCACACCTATCTCCATATATTATGCCCACATGATAGCTTTGGAGGGGGTTGCTACCCCTGAAGCGCGATGTACGGTGAAACCCTAGCCCGCTGCACCCGCCCGGTCTACCCCCCTAGATTATTCCAGACGACATCGCAATAGTGGGCTAGTGTGTTCCTTTGGCTTTGGTTAGGTCATATGTATGTGTAAAGCAAAGGTTTTGACATGCATAGGCCCCGAAGCCCGGTTACGGAGAAACCCTAGCCCGTCGCGGTCTACCCCCCTCGATTTTTCAAAGTGTTATCGCATGTGTGCCAACGGGGTGGTCACACCTCTGAGATAGCTCTACCACACCTATCTCCACATATTATGGCCACATGATAGCTTTGGAGGGGGTTGCTACCTCTGAAGCGAGATGTACGGTGAAACCCTGGCCCGCTGCACCCGTGCGGTCTACCCCCCTAGATTATTCCAGATGACATCGCATCGGTGGGCTAGTGTGTTCCTTTGGCTTTGGTTAGGTCATATGTATGTGTAAAGCAAAGGTTTTGACATGCATAGCCCCCAAAGCCCGGTTACGGAGAAACCCTAGCCCGTCGCGGTCTGCCCACCTCGATTTTTCAAAGTGTTATCGCATGTGTGCCAACGGGGTGGTCACACCTCTGAGATAGCTCTACCACACCTATCTCCATATATTATGGCCACATGATAGCTTTGGAGGGGGTTGCTACCTCTGAAGCGAGATGTACGGTGAAACCCTAGCCCGCTGCACCCGCGCGGTCTACCCCCCTAGATTATTCCAGACGACATTGCATCGGTGAGCTAGTGTGTTCCTTTGGCTTTGGTTAGGTCATATGTATGTGTAAAGCAAAGGTTTTGACATGCATAGCCCCCGAAGCCCGGTTACGGAGAAACCCTAGCCCGTCGCGGTCTACCCCCCTCGATTTTTCAAAGTGTTATCGCATGTGTGCCAACGGGGTGGTCACACCTCTGAGATAGCTCTACCACACCTATCTCCATATATTATGCCCACATGATAGCTTTGGAGGGGGTTGCTTCCCCCGAAGCGCGATGTACGGTGAAAACCTAGCCCGCTGCACCCGCGTGGTCTACCCCCCTAGATTATTCTAGACGACATCGCATCGGTGGGCTAGTGTGTTCCTTTGTCTTTGGTTAGGTCATATGTATGTGTAAAGCAAAGGTTTTGACATGCATAGCCCCGAAGCCCGGTTACGGAGAAACCCTAGCCCGTCGCGGTCTACCCCCCTCGATTTTTCAAGTGTTATCGCATGTGTGCCAACGGGGTGGTCACGCCTCTCAGATAGCTCTACCACACCTATCTCCATATATTATG
>QXEO01001258.1:74493-105243 GCA_007115705.1 Dactylis glomerata
CTAAAGTTTTGTTAACTTATTCTTACTTATCAAACTAAAATTAGAGATAGAAATAGAAATTGTATATTTGATTTGCGTTTGATATGTACTTATATAATGCAGATGAGCCGAGCATGGATGTACGCCGATCGACGCTCTGGAGATTTCATTAAAGGCGTGCATTCTTTTCTCAAGGTGGCTGAGGCAACCAAGCGGAATGGTTTTATGTGTTGTCCATGCGGTGGTTGTCGAAATGAGAAGGATTACCCCTCCACAAAGACCCTTCACATCCACCTGTTCCGGTTCGGTTTCATGTCCGGCTATAATTGTTGGACCAAGCATGGGGAGAGAGGGGTTATGATGGAAGACAACGATGAAGAAGAGAATGATGACAACTATCCTGAGTTCCCTGAAACCACCGATACCGCAATGGAAGATAATGAAGAAGAAGAAGGTGAAGAACGGGCATCAGATATGCCCGCTGATGATCTTGGTCAGGTCATTGTTGATGCACAGATTGACTGTGAAAGTGAAAAGGAGAGGGAGAAGTTGGAACGCATGTTAGATGATCACAAAAAGGATTTGTACCCAAATTGCGAAGACGGCCAGAAAAAGCTAGGAAGCACGCTGGAATTGCTGCAATGGAAAGCAGAGAGTGGTTTATCTGACAAGGGATTTGAAAAGTTGCTGAAAATTATGAAGAAGATGCTTCCAAAGGATAACGAATTGCCCGCCAGTACGTATGAAGCAAAGAAGATTGTCTGCCCTCTAGGATTGGAGGTGCAGAAGATACATGCATGCATTAATGACTGTATTCTCTACCGCGGTGAGTATGAGAATTGAATGCATGCCCGGTGTGCAGTGCATTTCGGTATAAGATCAGGCGAGATGACCCTGGTGATGTTGAGGGCGAGCGCCCCAGGAAGAGGGTTCCTGCCAAGGTGATGTGGTATGCACCTATAATACCACGTTGAAACGTTTGTTCAGAAACAAAGAGCATGCCAAGTTGTTGAGGTGGCACAAAGAAGACCGTAAGAGTGACGAGATGTTGAGGACACCCCGCTGATGGTCGCAGTGGAGAAAAATCGACAGAGATTTTCCAGAGTTTACGGAAGACGCACGGAACCTGAGGTTTGGTCTAAGTACAGATGGCATGAATCCTTTTGGGGAGCAGAGCTGCAGTCATAGCACCTGGCCCGTGACTCTATGTATCTATAACCTTCCTCCTTGGTTGTGCATGAAGCGAAAGTTTATTATGATGCCAGTGCTTATCCAAGGCCCGAAGCAACCCGGCAATGACATTGATGTGTATCTAAGGCCATTAGTTGATGAACTTTTACAGCTGTGGCAGACTGAAGGTGTTCGTGTGTGGGATGAGTACAAACAAGAGGAATTTGATCTACGAGCATTGCTGTTTGTGACCATCAATGATTGGCCTGCTCTTAGTAACCTTTCAGGACAGACAAACAAGGGATACAATGCATGCACGCACTGTTTAGGTGAGATCGATAGTATATATTTGGATAAAAGTAAGAAGGTGGTGTATCTCGGGCATCGTCGATTTCTTTCGCCCAAACATCAATTGAAGAAAAAAGGCAAGCATTTCAAGGGCGAGGCAGAAGTCCGGGGCAAGCCTAAACGTCATACTGGTGATGATATATTTGATATGGTCAAAGATTTAGAAGTAATCTTTGGAAAGGGTCCTGGCAGTCTGTCTGTTCCGAATGACGCTAGCGGACATGCACCCATGTGGAAGAAGAAATCTATATTTTGGGAGCTTGAGTATTGGAAATTCCTAGAGGTCCGCTCTGCAATCGACGTGATGCACGTGACGAAGAATGTTTGCGTGAACCTACTAGGATTCTTGGGCTTGTATGGGAAGACAAAAGATACACCAGAAGCACGTGAGGACCAGCACCGTATGAAAAGAAGAGACGGCATGCATCCGGAGGATTCTAAGGGTCCTGCGAGCTACGCTCTTACCAAAGAAGAGAAGGAAATCTTTTTTGAATGCCTGAGCAGTATCAAGGTCCCATCTGGATTCTCGTCAAATATAAAGGGAATAATAAATATGGCAGAGAAAAAATTCCAAAACCTAAAGTCTCATGACTGCCATGTGCTTATGACGCAATTGCTTCCGGTTGCACTGAGGGGGATTCTACCGGAAAATGTTCGAGTACCGATTGTGAAGCTATGTGCATTCCTCAATGCAATTTCGCAGAAGGTAATCAATCCAGAAGATCTACAACGGTTACAGAATGATGTGGCCCAATGTCTTGTCAGCTTCGAGTTGGTGTTCCCACCGTCCTTCTTCAATATTATGACGCATCTCTTAGTTCACCTAGTCGAAGAGATTACCATCCTTGGTCCAGTATTTCTGCACAATATGTTCCCCTTTGAGAGGTTCATGGGAGTCTTAAAGAAATATGTGCATAACCGTGCTAGGCCAGAAGGAAGCATCTCCAAGGGCTATCTAACAGAGGAGGTCATTGAGTTTTGTGTTGACTTTGTTCCTGACCTGAACCCGATTGGTCTTCCTCAATCGCGGCATGAGGGGAGACTGAGTGGAAAAGGCACGCTAGGAATGAAATCAGCATACTGTATGGACGGACATTCTTTGAGTGAAGCACACTACACAGTTTTACAAAATTCCACGTTGGTGGAGCCGTATATGGAGCGACACAAAAATATTGTACGCTCGGAAAACCCTGGGCAATCAAACTCCTTGATTACAAAGTTGCACATGGCGACTTTTGGTGGTTAGTTGCAAACACTTCTCATAAATGATGCCACTGTTGGATATGAGCTGTCCATGTTGGCCAAGAAACCATCTTCAACTATATTGACTTTCCAAGGTTACGAGATAAATGGGAATACATTTTACACGGTCGCCCAAGATAAAAAGAGCACCAATCAAAATAGTGGTGTCCGCTTTGATGCATTACACGACAATGGGACAAAGGACACATATTATGGTTACATAGAGGAGATATGGGAACTTGACTATGGACCGTCTTTTAAGGTCCCTTTGTTTCGGTGCAAATGGGTCAAGCTGACAGGAGGCGGGGTAGTTGTAGACCAAAAGTACGGCATGACAACAGTGGATCTCAACAATCTTGCGTACATGGACGAACCATTCGTCCTAGCCAATGATGTCGCTCAGGTTTTCTATGTGAATGACATGTCTACAAAACCGAGAAAGAGAAAAGATAAGAAAACGAATACATCACACGATGAGCCAAAGCGACACATTGTTCTCTCAGGGAAAAGAATCATCGTGGGAGTGGAGGACAAGACAGATATGTTAGAAGATTATAACAAGTTTGATGAAATTCCGCCCTTCAGAGTGAACACTGACCCAACCCTCCTCTTAAACAAAGAAGATACTCCATGGTTACGGTGCAGAAAGAAACTCCAACATTAGATGGGGATGTTGGTGATGTGTAATAATGTATTAAACCTTTTATGTAAATGTATGATTCTGGGTTAGTTATTCAAATTCGAACACCTTTTATCTACTAAGTTTTGAATTAGTTATTCAATTTCAAACACTTTTCATATTCAAAGTTTTATCAAATTCTAAAATATGCAAAAAGAATTTTAATCAATATTGTTTTAATTGAAAATGGCAAAATAGTTAATTGTTTGAATAGTTAGAATAATTGATTTTGAAAATAGAAAATAGTTTTGAATTAGTTATTCAATTTCAATCACTTTTCATATTCAAAGGTTTATCAAATTCTAAAATATGCAAAAAGAATTTTAATCAATATTGTTTTAATTGAAAATGGCAAAATAGTTAATTGTTTGAATAGTTAGAATAATTGATTTTGAAAATAGAAAATAGTTTTGAATTAGTTATTCAATTTCAATCACTTTTCATATTCAAAGTTTTATCAAATTCTAAAATATGCAAAAAGAATTTTAATCAATATTGTTTTAATTGAAAATGGCAAAATAGTTAATTGTTTGAATAGTTAGAATAATTGATTTTGAAAATAGAAAATATTTTTGAATTTGTTATTCAATTTCAATCACTTTTCATATTCAAAGTTTTATCAAATTCTAAAATATATAGAAGTTATTCAAATTGAAATTCAAAATTCATATTCAAATGAAATCTGAAAAAAATATACTGCATTGGCGCGCATTTATTATGCCTTTAGTCCCGGTTGGTAATACCAACCGGGACTAAAGGTCTGGGCCACGGGCGGGAACCGCCGGAAAGTCTTTAGTCCCGGTTGAAACCACCAACCGGGACTAAAGACCCTTTAGTCCCGGTTGGTGGCTTCAACCGGGACTAAAGACCCCCCTTTAGTCCCGGTTTAAGCCACGAACCGGGACTAAAGGGGGGGGGGGGTATATATAGCGCCGCCGCCCCCTTCTTCTTCCCCACTGGATCAACACTTAGCAGTTTCGTCTCGCGCGGAGGACACCATTGCCGATCGTTGCGGTCGCTCAGATTCTCGAGCCGCCGCCGCCGCCGCGCCGCCCTAGCTAGCCGCCGCGCCGCCCGAGACCGCCCCCGAGACCGAGCCGCGCGCCGCCCGGCCGAGACCGAGCGCCGTCGCGCCGCCGCACCGCCGCCCGAGAGCCGCCTTGCCGCTGCCCGAGACCGCCCCCGCGCGCGCAGGTAAGCACCACCGCCGGCGCCGGCCCCTGCAAAAAAAATTAGTTTTTTTTTTTAGAAAAATAGTTAGTAAAATATAGTTAGTAAAATGTAGTTAGTAAAATATAGTTAGTAAAAATATAGTTAGTAAAATATAGTTAGTCAAAATATAGTTAGTAAAATGTAGTTAGTAAAATATAGTTAGTAAAATGTAGTTAGTAAAATATAGTTAGTAAAATGTAGTTAGTAAAATATAGTTAGTAAAATGTAGTTAGTAAAATATAGTTAGTAAAATGTAGTTAGTAAAATGCTATTACTATTATTATTATGTTAGATTTTATGCTATTACTATTATTAAGTTAGTAAAATGCTATTACTATTATTAAGTTAGTAAAATGCTATTACTATTATTAAGTTAGTAAAATGCTATTACTATTATTATTATGTTAGATTTTATGCTATTACTATTATTAAGTTAGTAAAATGCTATTACTATTATTAAGTTAGTAAAATGCTATTACTATTATTAAGTTAGTAAAATGCTATTACTATTATTATTAAGTTAGTAAAATGCTATTACTATTATTATTATGTTAGATTTTATGCTATTATTATTATGGTTAATAGTCTGCTACCAAGGGGGATAGCTGCCCCCCCTCCGGATGGCGTCCGTCATGCATTATTGAGATACGTGTAAATCTTACTTAAGAGAGCCCTCTTCCGGCGCTACGACCTAATCTATCTCATAATAAAGCTGACACATGATAGAACAACAGACAGTAGCAGACAGTAACAGTGAGATGGCACATCATACGCACATCGGCATTGGTGCTTACTGACACGCTCTTTGCAGGAAAATAGTATTAAGCATGCATGTCTACGCAGTATGCTTGTCTCAGACCTCACTATGTACATGCCAACAGAATATAAATCATGCTAGAGTACAAACACTACAACATTGTCCATGTAAGACCAGTGTTTTCATGGTTCCCTCTTCGACGGCTACACGACGAGACAGACCTGTGTATGACAGATAAATGGCAGCCAAATAACACACCTAGTTGTTGATTAGCAGCAATGATATTCGTTTGTCATGTATTTTGAACAAATGACTCGGCCTAATGTGTACAAGTAATGTTCAATTAATACTCCATAAGCCATATGCAACAAACTAATTACCAGCAGCACAATGTCCATAAGCTAGCTAAACAGCATCTTCGACAGAGCCATCTGCAGGCTTATGTTTGCTAAACAATACCACTACTAGCGATAAGAATAGTAAATACTGCCGGGTCTCTAGCTGACAAGGCATTTCCCTGGTACCTGAAATGCGAAGTGTTAAGTATACATGTTTGCGCCCATATATTTGTATTCATTTTTGAGCGTTCTAGTCAGTGAGCAAACAGAAAAAGTACAGGATCATTCAGGCAACCCACTACAACTTAGTGAACTCTAATAGTACTCCGGTATACGTGTATTTTGGCATGTAGTATCGATATAACTAGTATTACCTATATATTACTTGTAATATGCTACATCATATGTGTCGGTAGTGCTGCCTACTAGACACTACGGTCCAAAAATCAGAGAGTTGTCTTGCCTGATTCGTTTGTTCGGTCTACCTCACTCCAATAAACATGCAGAGTCCATCCAAAATGAAGCCAATGTGAACTAATGAGACATACAGTCTGTTGACAAAGCGCGACAGTCGATAAACTCATTAATTACCGATTACCAGAAAGATGTTGCTAGTAAACATCAACTGGATGTCAAGAATCCGCACAGATCTCAAAGGCATCGTAAGGTTGCCACGAGGGGGACAACTATCCCCCTTGGCAGCGAATCCACACTCTATTATTATTAAGTTAGTAAAATGCTATTACTATTATTAAGTTAGTAAAATGCTATTACTATTATTAAGTTAGTAAAATGCTATTACTATTATTATTATGTTAGATTTTCTGCTATTACTATTATTAAGTTAGTAAAATGCTATTACTATTATTAAGTTAGTAAAATGCTATTACTATTATTAAGTTAGTAAAATGCTATTACTATTACTATTACTATTATGTTAGAAAAATGTAGTTAGTAAAATGCTATTACTATTAGTAATAGTAATAGAAATGCTATTACTATTAGTAATAGTAATAGAAATGCTAGTTAGTAAAATGCTATTACTATTAGTAATAGTAATAAAATTGAATAGTAATAGTAATAGAAATGCTATTACTATTAGTAAAATGCTAGTTAGTAAAATGCTATTACTATTATTAAGTTAGTAAAATGCTATTACTATTATTAAGTTAGTAAAATGCTATTACTATTATTATTATGTTAGATTTTATGCTATTACTATTATTAAGTTAGTAAAATGCTATTACTATTATTAAGTTAGTAAAATGCTATTTAGGTTAGATATATAGAGTTAGAAAGTGAATAGATAGAAATGTTAGAAATATTGTTAGTAATATTGTTAGCAATAATAGAAATAAAAATATGGAGTAATGTTGTTGATCTATGTTATGGATTTCAGTTATGGATTTCGGCGCCGGAAGAGAAGGTGAAGAAGAGATATTGAATATTATAGGAGAGGGTAGCACCCGTGCACAAGGAGAGGGTACCACCCGTGCAGAAGGAGACGGCTCAGAATTTTTGAACGAGTCGGGTGACGGAATGGAGGAGGAGCAGCCGCATGAATCGGAAAATGATGATTGCGAGGACGGCTCACAAGGGACTGGACGTGACTTAATAAAACGGTCCGGCGAGGTATATATATATATGAAGACTAGCTCTATTCATGAATCAGTAGATGACGATGCATTATGTGGTATATATATTAACGAGTGTTTTCTTATTTTAGACCTCTGAATCTTCTAGAAAGAAGCGAGGCCCGGCCAAACGGCTGGCATCGAATCAGCATTACACGATTGGGCGTCTCTCAAGTGAAGGCGAACCGTTGGAACCCAAGAGTGTCGCAAATGCGTTCACACATCAATATGGATGTCTTGTCAGGGACATGGTGCTGATAAGCATTCAATATTGGTATAAGCCCAAGGCGGCAAAGGGAGAGCCAGCACAGCCAGAGCCAGAAGAGGGTGCAGCAGTCAATTATGTCACCAAGGTCTTGAAAGACAGACTTTGGGATTCCCTCATTACACATTTCAATCTGCCGGTCACCGAGTCCCTGGAAGAAGCAGAGAAACAGAAGGAGAAAGTCAGGGAGTGGGCTCTCAAGAAGATGGCTGCACAGTTCAATAACCACAAGAAGAGGTTATGGAACGCCTATGTCAACGCCGATCGACAAGCTCCAGAATTTACTGGCCCCAATGAGTTCCTGCGGGATCACTGGGACGCATTTGTGGAGTACAAGGAGTCAGAGCTGGGTAAGCTAAGGAGTCAGAAAAATCAGGCAAATGCCGCGAAAAAGAAATATCACCATAAGTTGGGTCCAGGCGGCTACAAAAGGGCCGAGCCTAAGTGGGATATGCAAGAGGCCGCCCTACGAGAAAAAAGGCATCGAACCAGAAACAGAACAATGGCCCAGAAGGTCAAGAAATTGGGCACTTGCCCATGGAGCTGTCTATGATGAGAGAATAGGGAAATTAGTTGAAGAGAAGAAACAAATTGCTGAACCCCTGGGAGCACTTGTCAAGACAATCGCCGAGGTTCAAGAGGGGACGTTCAAGCTGGACAGAGAGAACGACGAGCTGACAAAGGCCCTCGGGAACAAAGAACACACATGACGAACACGGGATCTGGGTTCTGCTATTCCGTGGAGGTCTGGGTTCGCCGAAGAGAGCCAGACTTATAGAAGCCGAGAGAGAGCGAAGAAGCGGAAGGCGCAGGAGGAGGCCTCACGGATAGAGAGCATAGAAAGGCAACAGGCTGAGCTGAGAGAGTTATATTTACTGCAGCAGAAGGCACTGGAGGAATTAAAGTCGCAAGGGGCAACTCAGCATCAGCAACACCTAGAACATGCATCAGGCGACCGATCTCAGCGGAGAAGCAGCGTGGCTTCCATGGAGGTACCGATGGTTCACTACCCCGTGGATGATATCACCAAGAAGATAGACTATGAGCTGCATGTTCCCATGAAGAACATATCGATGAAGGTGGCGGTTGGCTATGTGTTGCCATCTGGACCTGGACAAACCTGGCATGGCCGTGAGATTCGAGCTGGCTATGCTAAGGTCGGGGTGGATGCAATTGAAAGGGGGTATGAGTCCCTCAATCTTGACGTCGCTGGACCTGAAGAGGAGGAAAAACTGGGAGAAGTATTGGGTGGTATAATTCTTTGGGATAAGAAACACATCGTGTTTCCAGGCTCGTCGCCAAGGCGGCCACCCTCTCCTCCGAGTCCTCGCAATTCACCACCTCCCGACGACGACAGGGACGACTACCACCATACCCCGAGTCCACATCGATCTCCACCTCAATGTCAGCCGCCTCCGCCACCTCCGCCGCCTCAGCCCACTCGTAAGTCCCAGAGTTATGGCAAGTCCGCTGCTATGTCCACTAGCAATATCTCTCCGAAGAAACGGGCTAAGAAAGCTAAGGCGGTGCCGCCTCCTCCTCTCGAGAAGACTGCTGAAGAAATTGAGGCGGAGGACAGAGCCAAAGTGAAAAGGAAGCTCGCAGCCCTACGCCCGACCCCTACACCAAAGCAGGTATATACTCTGGAACAGAAGGAGTGGGCCTTTGATATGCTTACCCAACCTTCGCAATATGAATTGCGTAAGCCAGATGACTATAAGCGTTGTTTGGATAAGCATGTAGATGCAAAAAAAGAAGCTAATAAGACAAGCGCAACTGCAAGAGGGAAAAGAGACGTTGCCCAGCTTGGAGCACAGACCAAAAAATCGATCTCCCCGCTAAAGGTCTTTGCTAGTGATGCTGGTGGGAGTGTTGCTCAACCCAATCCCGCCGACTTTGCTAAAGAAGCTGGTTTGACTCTTTCTCAATTGCTACATGAAGATATCACCCCAAAGGCGCCTATAGCACGGCAATATGAAAAGGGGAAGAGTCTGGTCCCACCTGAGATTGAAATAAATCTACCAACACAAATGCGAAAATTGCATAAGTGGTACCTGCAAGCCGCAAAGGGCACGCAAGATTTTCTCCTTATGAAAATCACAAAGGACCATTTCTTAGGTGAAGACTTGGTGCATATTGAGTTTGATGAATTCTTTCAGCTATTCAATCAAGACGCGCTCGACAAATCTCTCGTCAGTGCCTATGTTCTGTAAGTGATTCATTATTTCTATAAGTCTCTAGCTCAACTCGTTCTTTGCATGTAATTTTCCTCACTACGCTGTTTATTATGCAGAATGAAGAGTATGGAATGTAAGAAAAGGAATGACCTCCAACTTGGATTCATTGATCCAAATCGAGTTAACGGAGCGATGATACAGAGGAAACGCCAGGAGACGGAGGATATCTTGCTAGAGTTCCTACTTACGCAGGAATACCGAGCTAGAATACTGTTTCCGTACAACATCAGGTGAGTGTTACTATCTTATACACAGTTACTTTTCCTTACTCGATGTTATAAGTGTAATTGGTGAGTTTATTAACTTATATAATTAAACTTGCACGCAGTTACCACTGGATTTTGCTAAAGATTGAACCTGACTATGGAAAGGTTCAAATCTTTGACTCGATGAATAAACCACTTAATGAATACCAAAGCATCATTGATATGATGGATAGGTAATTTCAATCATTACGGCATTATATCGGTCTCTTTCGTTCATCTATAACTCATCTATTCATTTTGTTTGCTCGGCAGTGTTTGGAAACGGTTTATACGCACAGTTAAAGGTGAATGGAAAAATGAGCTGATTTACCGTCAGATCGAGGTAAGTCGTACGAGCTAGGTCCACACATCCCTTTAATTCTAGTTTCAAATACCATTAAGTATATCAATCTTGATATGTCACTGACTAAAATCTATTCTTGTAAAGTGTGCGAGGCAGTCTTCGGGGACTAATCTATGTGCATACTACGCTTGCGAGAACCTTCGTGCGCAGGTCACTGAAGGAATTGATTTTCAAACAGTAAGTAAACAATATACTGACAAATTCATTTTATTGGCATCAATTTTGTTATGATGATTCATATTCATATTGTTCTTCTTCTTCGTAGTTCGAAGCAAAGCGGAATCGGCTCTCACCGACTGAACGCATAGTAGGAATTCAAGAGGAAATAGCCGGATTTCTGCTTGACCATGTCATTAACCCAAAGGGTGAATTTCATGTCAGTTTCGATTAGACAATGTTTATAATTAAACACAAGTCGTGATCTTATGTGTGTGAACAAGTTGTATATATACTTGTATGGATGTATATGCTCGGTGAACCAAATATATTATATATATGTATCGGTTTATATATTATGTTGTAATGCTGTATGAATAAGTATATAAGAAAACTTGTTTAAAATGAATCAAACAATTGAATGGAGCAAAATACAAATATACCCTAAACCCTAAACCCCTAAATAACAATTGAAATCCAGAAAAATAAAGAAGCAGCAGACGCTGCCACGTGTGGACACTTTAGTCCTGGTTCGTAACACGAACCGGGACTAAAGATCCTACGCCCACGAGCGCCTGGCCCTTGCCACGTGGTCTCTCTTTAGTCCCGGTTCGTATAGCAACCGGGACTAAAGATTGGGCATCAGTCCCGGTTGGTTAGTCCCGGTTGCGCAACCGGGACTGAAGGCCCAAACGAACCGGGACTGATGCCCTGTTTTCCACTAGTGTAGGTAGTCAATTTGGTCTATATAATATAAACTTTAGAATACAAAAATTATACCATTAAAAAGTATAACAATTAAAATTTCTAATGGTATATTTTTTGTAATATATATCACATGCTAAGTTGGTAAAATTTACAATCTGGGGATACGAGGCGGACTAGTAAACCGAAATGGAGATAGTACTCTCTTCGATTATTAATACTAGTCATTAACCCGTGCAGCTGCACGGGCTACTAAGTTGTGAAAGTGAAAAATATTCCTGAGGGTCTTTGCAATATTTTTTGTTCCAGTACTTCTTAGATTAGATGATTGTGAATCTAATTTAGTGATGATTTTCTATTATTGTTATCTCTAATCTTCATTATCCTCTTATATAAGAGAATTTTGTCATAGTAATATTTTCTTCCTTTTCCTTGCCCTAGCTATAGAAGTTCTCGCAACTCCCAATGTTGCATGTAGATGCAAGCCATAGCTAATCCATATTCCCAGTGTTATGTTTAATCCATCTAATTATATTGAGATTTACCTGTTTTTTTCATGGATTTATGTGGAATATTCAGGACGTATCTATATATTTATGATGTCTTGGTCCTTCTTTACCTCTCTACTAATAAAAAGATCCCTGAACTAAGTAGATGCATCTATAAAAGTTTGGGAAGAAAATGTGTTGTACTATGACTTATTTGGTGATTTCATAGTTCTTTCAAACAACACTTTTTCCAAGAGGCGCTTATTCTATTATCTGAATCTGAAGATAACCTAGTGTAGTAGAAACGTTTTTCATGGCAAGTGATTTTTTTTTGTTCATGCATAATATAATGTGTAGTGTTTTTGTGTTTGATCTCATGTTATGTCCTATAGAATAATTCTTCATCCGTTCCTTGATATATGGTGTATAGTTTTTTGTGTAAAATTATAGAATATAAGGTGTATTGTGTGATTGTGAGATTTATTACGCTACTTTAGGAGTCAATTTAATTAGGAGAGAGAATATTTGAAGATTTCCCTATATTTCCTCTAGACTCACATTGATCGCCTAGAGGTATTAACGTCTAAAAACAATGGAATTTGTCTTTTTAGTCCATGCATTAATATTTGTGCATGAACTATACGCCTTATATCAAGGAACTGAGGGAGTATACATTATTATCTATTTCTTATCAAGCCTTTAATTAAGATTCATACCATGGAAAAAGGTAAAAGTTAAATGGACAGCACAGAAATGGATCATGCATACAATATAGATCTTATGAATTAGTTCAATGGTTTAAGCGTGCTCTCTTGACAATCTAGTTTTGCCAGGTCAGACGGTCTAAGTAATATTAACCGTATCATAATGTAGAGTCAAAAAATGAGACATTTTTTGTGTCTTATCAAGAATAGTAGGAAACAGAAATAGCGCACCTGAAAATAGTGAACATGCTCTTCTTCTCACACTCCTAATTTGACCAGTTTGTGTCGATGTCTACCTAAATTTTATGAAAGAAGAAATAATTCGTTAGTAAACCTACATGCTTTATGGATGGGAGTTGTAGTAAACTCATAATTTTATTCTAGAGGTACATGGTGACCAATAAAAAGCTTATCCAGAAAAATACTATAGGGAGATGAACCTGTAATGCAAATACTGCAAATATCAGTTAGTACCAAGATATAAGCAAAAATAAACATGATTTCCTAAAGAAATATAAAATATAGAAATAAAACAATTCAACAAATGTATTCCCTAGACCATTTTTTCCTTTAATTTCGATCGTATAACATAACTTCGCACTTGAATATTACTAATTAATCTTGCCTGTAGGTTGCACCAACGAAGTGGTATTAGCTTAATACGAAGACATTGAAAATATCTAGTACTAAAGAAACGAAGTTCTTTGGATAGAGCATATACAACAGTCGACTTTAAGCAATAAAACATCATGATATACCTTGCTCTCAACTATACACAAATTTGTCGTAGTGTTTGTAGCACAAACCTTTTTACCTGTTGCCATAAAAACTGAAAATCCTTAGTCTGATCACATAATTTCGTAGCAGACTGAACATTCGTAAATGTGAAGTAAAAGAAGAAAGCACATGAATTATTCTTGAAGCAGAAGAGAATGTACACATATTTATCTTCATCCTTGAGATCAGATGTCAATCTCCATCAGAGACGTTTTTGTAAATAAAATGCAAATTGCATCACCTCTGCTGTTGGAGCTGAAATCTCAACGTCAAAAACACCACTAATCAAACGGCTAGCTGCAAGTCAAAAGAAAAATGTAATGTAGCAATATTATGTCTGGATAGCTATAGGCGTTGATAATTCCAAATGAGAAATCTGGGTATTAATGAAGTCCATGGTCAAGGATTTTATCTGAGTCAGCTATTGAATCGATTACATGAAGAAATTTCGAGATGTTCTGGTCCAGATCAACACAACTATGAGTAGCGAACGGATGACCAGATCAGAGCACCACTTTTATTCTTATTGTAGAACGTCCCAGTTTAGCTTCTTGCATCAGCGCTGTTTGCATAAGATGGAAATAAATCAAAGATTGGATTAGAGTGCAGAAAAAAAAAGAACGGCAGTCTGATAGAGGAACCTGGAAGGTTGAAGATAGAGAACATGGGAAGGGACGGCCTATCATGCGTTCCTTTCTGACGCATCTCCAATCCTAGCAACGCCTTTCAACTAAAAAAGCATCCGTTCACTGTAGGTGTAATCATGAACTGGAGTAATAGGTTGAGATGCCTGCAGTGACTACCGTCCATTGTCTCGAGCTGGTAGCTCCGCGGCTCGCCGATTTTGAGGCACTCGAGGCGCCTAAGACGAAAATCCAATATCTAGAGCAGGCATCTCCACAGCTCGCCGCCATTGAGGTCAGAGGTGCTCAAGGCACGCAAGATGAAAGTACACTGTCTGGAGCCGGCAGCTCGGCAGCTCGTCGCCATTGAGGCGCTGGAGGCTCCCAAGATTAAGAGGTGGTAAGACAACAGCGACCCTGCGTGGAGATGAGGACGGCGGCGGACTTGGCTGCGGCAATAGATTGTGGCAACGACGCCAGTGCGTTCATTGGATCCGATTGTACTTTCCCGACGTACGATGGATGCGTGTAGACTATACCGGTTGTGCACCTCTTGGACTCTCAGCAAACTCGAATAGATAAACGCGATAGATTTATTTCGGGTCAGTTATTAGATCGTGGCCACAAAATTTAGATCGCACGGTTGGTTTTAGCGTTTCCTCCAGGATTAACGTGGGGGCTCGTATGGTGCCTCCAATTAGTAAATATAAGATATAAGACTTGTCTCCAACATAATGTATCTAGATATGTTTTAGCATCTAGATATATCACACCAAAGATAGTTATTAGTGGTCGAAAGAAGTAGTAATACGAAGTATCCGTTTTAGCATCACCAATTAACACGAGACTTGCCTAGCTAACCGGAATTCCGTACACCTGAACAGATAAAAACGTTACTACTCCTACTAATGACAGCTACCGGGCAATTCACTATCACACTGTACGTGCCTCCGCACTTTCCAGGACACCTTCTTTTTGAAAACACCAGGCTGACACCTTCCATAGGACGATAGCTCAAGTATTAGAACCGCCCTTAATTAATAAACCAAGGTAAATAATACTGGAAAGTATCATGCTATCATTGACTAATACGGAATGTGTAGTACATGTACAAAGACCAGCTAGCTAGTACACGTACTCCGGCTAGTCAGTCCTTCACTAAACTACACAGACTGACCGTACAGTGTACACGTACTCGGTCCAGTCCTTAACAAAACTGCCCGACTCATTAATTTTTCATGCTGCTACGGCGCTACGCCCGGACAAAAGCCCTAGCTTCTGTACGGACGGCACGGCGACCTCCCATTTTCTGCACCCAACATCATGATCACCTCCCGTTCTCTCCCCTCATTGGTGACAACAGAAATTAATTAAGAGTGACAAGGATCTCACTTTTACCCCATCCGAAGCTTGTGAGTGAATCAGGAGCCCCACCTGTCATGAGCTTTTTAAGGTTTATGTTTCCTTTTCAAAGCTGAAAATTACGGCCCAAGGTTATCGTAATCCAACAAGATATTTGCAGATGCTCGAGGTAGAAATTAAAGTAACTCGCACAAAGTGATTTTCACTGTTGAGCGTACTGTTGGGGGTACCCCATGATGAGCTTTCACTACAGGAAAAGAGCTAGGCGCCTACGGCCGAATTCTACGCTGACGGCTTTTTATCGGGGCCGTCAGTGTAGGTCCCTAGGTGAGCAGCCCACAAACAACGGTCGTCGGGCTAGCTTTGTCGTCGGCGTAGCCGCATCTGTGTCGACGATGGCCATCGGTGTGGGCTTGGCCGTCGGGCCAGCAATGTACGTGACTGTCGACGCAGGTTGGTCCATCGGGCTAGGGTGGCACCTAAAGATGGCAAAGCCGTTGGCTTAGGTATTTTACTTTTTGGATCGCTTTTTTTAATTTTGGAAAAATAAAATAAAATACTAAAAAAGTCAAAATAAAATACTTTAGATGTTGTTATGTTACGCCATCTAGTAGTTAGGAAAACTAAGAAACATGAATTTTGATATATTTTCAAAAAAACTTTCTGTGCCATTTTAATTTCCACCTAGGGTTATTTTCTAGGGGCCTCTGAAAATCATAACTAATTCAAAAGACAAACAGAATAATGCAAGACTTTCGCGTAATGTCATCCTATGTGACCCTTTTTAAGGGAAAAATAACAAACTTGGAATTCCGCGATTTGGACCTCGACGGAGTTATGGGGTTAGGGTTAACGGGGTTAAACTAGGGTATGGATCTTTGCTGACTGAGTTAATTTTAAGCACACACATGTATGTTAGTATGTACTTATATTTTCACCCTGGGTTCAGGGTTTTTGCCGAACGGATCACACCTTTTTTGCATAGTGGCAGAATTACGGTTATTTGAACTATAGCTACCAAAAAGCCAATATGAACGCATACATTAGAATTTTTCCTCGCAAATACGTCACATTTAATGACTCCACGCGAAGGTCTTGCATTTTTTTTGATTTTTTTGAATTAGTTATGCATGATTTGGGGGCCGCTCCCCACAAAATCGATAGGAGCTTGCAAAATTTAAAAGATAACTCCAAAGGTTTGTCGATGAAATGCGAGGTGATATGCGTATCCCATGCGGTCTATTATTTAGGTGGGGTGTGTGTACCCAGCTTTTGATTTGCCATTTCGGTAGGTGCCTAACAAAAAAAAACCCGATTTCGACATCTCAAAAATGGAAAAAGCACTTTTTGTGGGATGAAACAAAAATCAGCATCTGTGGCGTTCCTCGCCATCTCAAGGGCCATGCGCATGTCCGATATCGCTTCATCTCGACAAACTACACCATGATCAGGGCCAATCCTAGCTCATTTGACATAAAAGTCATGCAAACCTCGAACGTGGTAGGTCATTTCTATAAAGGGAATTTATGGTAAATTACTTTTATTAAGGATTGAATTTTTTCCACATCTAGGTGACATAAAATGACATCACGCAGAGGTCTCGCATTTTTTGACTTTTTTTTGAATTAGTTAAGCCCGACCCGCATGAAATGATAACGCATGAAAACTCCCGCTCGCGGCCTGACGGTGCAGAGTCCCGCTTTAGCGGTCAACGAACACTGAAAAAATGACACGTGGCAGATCCAAAAATGATTTTTTTCAAAAATCTAAGCTCTCATCTTATTAGCGCTAAAGTGCAAACCCACCCTGGTTCCAGCGAAATTCGCAGGAGCTTGTGCAAAATTTAGAAAATAACTCTGAAGGTTTGCGTATCGAAACAAGAGCTGATATGCGTATCTCAGATGGTCTAATATTTATGTGGTATGTTGTCCATAGCTTTCGATTTGCCGTTTCGATAGCTACCTCACCAAAACCCTGATTTTGGCACGCCGAAAATGGAAAAGGCATTTTTCGTGAGGTGAAACTAAAATTGGCCACTGTGGCGTTCCTCGCCATCCCAAGGGACACATGCATGTCCGATATGGATATTTTTGAAATTTTAGATTTTTTAGATTTTTTGGTTTTCTTTGAATATTTTTTGCTTTTTTGAAAAAAAAAATTTGAATTTTTTTACTTTCATTGATTTTTTTGTTTTTTCAATTTTTGAATTATTTTGATTTTCTTTGAATTGTTTGAAATTCCAAATTTTTAAAATTTTGACAAAATTTTAACAAACACATATACACATACATACCTATGCACATATAAATACATATACATATACACATATATACTTACACACAGGCATACACACAGTCATTGACAAGGGTATAGTTAATAGAGCCCGTTAGTTGAGTACCCCTAAGGCCCGTATAGCTAGGCCCAAATTGTAATGATAGTCGAATACGAGTTCCTACCGTATGTCGATATTGTAATCTGTATCAGACCCTACCCGATTCTCGAGACCTGGCCATCTATATAAAGGGGCCAGGAGGGGACGGTGTAGGCCAGATTGAAAAGCAAGCCAGGTTAAACACCCAAGTTTACTTTCGACGCATACCTATTTCGACTAACTTTACCTTCGAGTTCATCCGACGCCCTATCTCCCCGATCCTAAGTCCTTCATTTAGGACATTTGTCGAGTTAACCCTCGTCAATTGGCGCCGACCGTGGGGATCTTGGGCGTTGGAATCATGAATTCGACGGCTTTTTCGCTTTTAGCCAACAGCAGTTCAGAACTCGATGGAAATCAAGAGATGGAGTTAACCATTGGAAGTTTGAGCATCACTATCGGGCCATCGGGTTCATCCCGCCTCTCGGATTCAACAAAACCAGATCCGTCGGCAAACAAGCCCGAAACAGAGGAAATGTTGGAATCATCAGAAGACTCTTGCGGCGAGGTAAACTCGCCGGTCAGCTTCGAAAAAGCACCAATCGCAGAAGGCGACAAAATTCGGGAAAATTTCGACTCAGAAGAAAGAGCGTGCCAAACGCACAATAACGCAAAGGACTTCGCCGTGGGAAGCAGCGGCGTCTCCAATGTACATCAGTTATGCGTTATTATCACTGAAGCAGAAGAAGAAAACAACAGTGAAGGAAGTAAAAAAGTCGACAGGCAAGTCGACAAAATGAAAGAACACAACAAAAAGGAAAAGGAGAAAATCCACGTTTCGGCTGGCTAATGGAGAATGATCAAATTAGCTATCAATCATGGTACAGAAGTACCCAAAGGAGCGAGAAGAGAAGTTCTAATGGGATATCAGTATGCATTATACCAACACAGGAAGAAACTAAGGGAGGAAAGAGATATGGTCTTTCAAGACAATAATAGTATATCAAGGGAGGAGTACTGGGGAGACTATAGTGAAGACTCAGAGTACATTGGAGAAAGGCATGGAGACCCAAAGCACAATAGAGGGGCGACGGCGCGCAGCAGGGAAGAAAGGTACTCAAGAAGCCCTACCCCACAGCTAGAAGAGGAGGAAGACGACTTCATGCAAGAAACGCCAGAAGCAGCATTGGTAGCAGCACAAGCGTATTTACTAACTACAAGGCCAGAACCTGGAGACCCGCGAGAAGATATGTACCGAGCCGCGATACGAAGCCTTGGAATAGTGGAAAACAAGATCAGGGAAAAAGGCCCAGAGACAAAGTCGACAAGCTGCAAGGGAAATCAAAAGGAGAAGTTCAGATACAACTTCACAGATAACGAGTACAGTGAGTCATCAGAAGAGGAAAGGCAACAGAAGAGGAAAGAGGACGCAAGAAATATAATAGCGCAAACTCGAGTAAACAAATCGCGTCATGCTTGGAGGGAAGAGAATTATGAAGACGACGATAAAGAGATGGGTGCGTTATGCTTTACCCGCAGGGTTCGCAAAACGCGGGTACCCAAAGGATTCAAACCGCCACACGACCAGCATAAGTATGACGGATCACAAGAACCTACCCTATGGTTGTCAGACTATCTGCACGCAGTACAGATATTGGGGGGAACAAAGGCGACTGCAATGCAAAGTTTGCAGCTACACCTCACCGGCACAGCCCGGTCCTGGTTGAATACCCTACCCAACGAATCCATCGGAAGTTGCGGGAACTCGAAAGTCAATTCGCAAGAAATTTTCGTTCAACCTACAAGCGCCCAGCATCACTGGAGGAAGTTAAGGCGTGCGTGCAGAGGAAAGGCGAAACGCTACGTTCTTATATACAACGCTGGAGTATAATCAAAAACTCAGCAGAGGACGTCTCCGACGAACGAGCAATAGACGCCTTTACGGCCGGACTTTGTCGCTCAGATCTCGTGGAAGAAATAGGAAGAACAAGACCTACGACAGTAGCCGAGCTAATGGAACAAGCCAACAAATTCGCTGATGGAGAGGACGCGTATAACAACAAAAGAGGACGTTCACCAGAAGTCGACAGAATAAGTAGACAGAGGAGACGACACCGCAGCAGGGATAACCAAGGAAGGTGAAATCAGGTAGCCACGGGCTACATATTAGAAGAAGAGGAAGGATACGAAAATAGGAGGTTTCAGGCAAAAGGAGTAGAAAAATCGAGATACTCCGGTCCTTCGGCCGAGGATATGCTATACGGACCTTGTCGAATCCACTACGCATATCTCGACGGGAAAAGGGTCTCAAACCACCAGATGAAGGATTGCAGAACATTCCTAAGGCTGCAAAACGCCATGGGTTCAAGCCAAGGAGGGAGGCAAGGAGAAAAACACAGAAGTCAAGGATATCAAATGCAAAGGCTAGCAAGGCACCTAGAGTCAAAAGTTTACATATCAGCCATGATTCAACCGGTGCTCAAGTCAAAGAAAGAGCGAAAGAGCATATCCAGGCAAGTAAACCTAGCAATATCATCACCACCAGCTACAACAGAGTACCTACGGTGGTCAGAACAACCAGTTAAGTTCAGTAGAGCAAACCACCCGAGAAAAGTTCCCAGGCCGGGCCACTCGCCTATGGTTTTAAAGGCGCAGATAGGAGGATACGACATCGGAAGAGTATTCATGGATGCAGGAAGTGGCATAAACTTAATATATGCTAGAACCTTAAAGGCGATGTGCATCTCGCTGTCAAGTCTGAAGTCAACAGATTGCTCCTTCCACGGAATAGTACCGGGAGCCGCAAACTATCCTTTGGGAAGAATAGAACTCGATGTCTGCTTTGGCAGTAGCGGCAACTACCGAAGAGAGAAGCTGGAATTCGAAGTTATGGACTGGCCGTCACAATACCATGCAATCCTGGGGCGCCCAGCATTTGCAAAATTCATGGCAGTACCACACTATGCGTATCTTACGCTAAAAATTCCAGGACCCAAAGGAACAATCACAGTACAAGAGAGCTTTGAAGCAGCCAACACATGTGACAGAGAATTCAATAGGATGGCGCAAACCTTCGGCATGACAGCGGAATATGAGAGGTTAAAAGGAGAAACAGACCATAATGTGCTACCCGATGTTGGACGATCCCTGCCAGATCAGGCTTTCGACACAACTCAGGACTCGAAGAAAATCCAGGTCCACCCTACAGATGCAAACAAGACGACATCAATTGCGGTGAACTTGGATCCCGCATAGGAAAGCGCGCTCGTCGAGTTCCTCCGTGAGCGCTGGGAAATCTTCGCCTGGTGTCCATCAGACATGCCAGGGG
Source organism: Dactylis glomerata (assembly GCA_007115705.1). NCBI lineage: Eukaryota > Viridiplantae > Streptophyta > Magnoliopsida > Poales > Poaceae > Dactylis > Dactylis glomerata. Next base: position 95,478 of record QXEO01001258.1, read on the forward strand.
TTCCCAGGGAACTCGTCGAGCACGCATTAAATGTAGATCCCAAGGCAAAGCCAGTCAAGCAGCCATTGCGATGATTTGATGAACCTAAAAGGAAGGCGATAGCATCAGAGTTGCACAGACTAGAAAATGCCGGATTTATTAGAGAAATCAAAACTTCGAGTTGGGTGTCGAACCCAGTCATAGTACCCAAGAAGAACACAGACGTACAAAGAGTATGTGTCGACTACACATCTCTCAATAAGCATTGTCCAAAGGATCCCTTCCCTCTACCCCGTATCGATCAGATAATCGATTCAACAGCGGATGCGCGAGGCTTTCATTTTTGGACGAATATTCTGGTTACAATCAGATCAAATTGAAGAAAGAAGACGAAGAAAAAACGGCCTTCATCACACCATACGGAGTGTTTTGCTATCAAGTGATGTCGTTCGGCCTAAAAAATGCAGGAGCAACTTATCAACGGATGATGCAAAATTGCCTCGGAAGCCAAATAGGGTGCAACATCCAAGTCTACATTGATGATGTAGTCATCACCACAAGAGAGGAGAAATCTCTAATCAGCGACTTGGCAGAAACCTTCGACAACCTGAGCAGGTACAAGCTTAAGCTTAACCTGACAAAGTGTTCCTTCGGCGTATCAGCATGACAACTTTTAGGGTTCCTGGTACCAGCACGAGGAATAGAGGCGAACCCAGAGAAGATTCAAGCAATTTTGACAATGGGGAAACCCATGAAACTACACGACATACAGAAACTTGCAGGGCGCGTTGCGGCTTTAAGTCGTTTCGTTGCTCGGTTGGGAGAAAAGGCGCTTCCTTTCTATGCACTTATGAAGAAGTCAGATGATAAATTTGAATGGACGGAAGAAGCAGACGCAGCTTTTGCACAGTTGAAAAAAGTGCTTTCCACGCCGCCAGTGCTGGTCGCACCAAAAGAAAAAGAGTCACTACTACTCTACATCGCCGCAACCCATCAGGTGGTGAGCACAGTATTAGTAGTTGAAAGAAGCGAAGAAGGAAAAGCCCACGGCGTCCAGAGGCCGATATATTTCATCAGCGAAGTATTATCTCCGACGAAACAGAGGTACCCGCATTATCAGAAACTTGCATATAGTGTTTTCACAACTGCACGAAAACTGCGACAGTACTTTGCGGTGCACCCAATTATAGTGGTCAATGAAGCGCCACTATCGAACATATTGAACAATCCTTTAGCAACAGGATGTGTCTCTTTGTGGGGAATCGAGTTATCTCCCATGGATATCACGTACGAAAAAAGGAAGGCGATTAAGTCACAAGTCTTGCCAGATTTTATGGCAGAATGGCTGGAGCTGCAAAGCACGGGACCACCAGACTTACCAAGTACTTGGACAATGTACTTCGACGGTTCTAAGAGAGTTCAAGGCGCAGGCGCAGGAGTGGTCTTGATATCGCCCCATGGCGACAAATTAAAGTATGTCTTAAGGATGAGCTTTCCGCAAGCTTTTAATAACGAAGCAGAATACGAGGCTTTGTTGCACGGTATGAAGATGGCCAAAGCATGTGGAGCAACTCGCCTAAAAATATTTGGAGATTCCAACCTTGTTGTCCAGCAAGTTATGAACAGGTGTGACACAATCAATGATAACATGATGGCCTATAAGAATTTATATCATTATCTCGAGGGAACATTCGATGGATGCGAAGTCTCGCATATAAGCAGGAATAGTAATGAAGAAGCCGACAATTTGGCAAATATCGGGTCACAGTGCCTACCCGTGCCAACCGGAGTATTTTGGGAAGAAATAGTAGAAAGATCAATAAAAAGTGGAAAAAGTTCGACTACTGCAGCAGACTCGGGGGCTACGTCGGAGCCAGAGGAGGTCATGATGATAGAAGAAACATGGATGCAGCCATATCTGGCATACATGATAAATAAACAATTACCAGAAGATGCAGTGGAGGCCAAGAGGATAACTCGAAGATCGAAAGCGTTTGTCGTGTTGCAGGGGAAGTTATACAAGAAGAGTATTACCGGAGTTTTGCAGCGTTGTGTAACGCCCCAGGAAGGACAAACAATACTAAAAGACATACACGGTGGAGTGTGCGGCCATCATGCTAGCAGCAGAGCAATAGCGGCAAAGGCTTTCTGAGCAGGATTTTATTGGCTAACAGCCATCGAAGACGCAAAAGATATAGTTCAAAAGTGTGAATCATGTCAAAGATTTGCATCTAGACCACATGCACCAGCAGCAGAGCTACAAACAATACCATTGTCTTGGCCCTTTGCGCAATGGGGCCTCGATATGGTGGGAAAGTTGCACAAATCCTGGCCAGGAGGGCATGTTTACATGCTAGTGGCAGTCGATAAATTTACCAAGTGGGTGGAAGCGGCCCCGGTAACAACTCAAGATTCTAGAGCAGCAATCAGCTTTATCAAGTCAATAGTATTCCGTTTTGGTGTACCATATAGCATCATCACAGATAACGGGACAAATTTCACTTCAAAGGAATTCAAGAGCTATTGCGAAGGATTGGGGATCAAGCTCAAATTCGCATATGTGGCACACCCGAAAACAAACGGGCAAGTCGAAAAAGCCAATGGCCTGATATGTAGTGGGATAAAGAAGAGGCTCCTAGCACCTCTCGAGAAAGCCAAGAGCGCTTGGGTAGAAGAATTGCCCTCCGTTCTTTGGAGCCTAAGAACTACACCTAACGCAGCAACGCAAGAAACTCCTTTCTTCCTGGTCCATGGCGCAGAAGCCGTGCTTCCAGTCGAAGTTACACATGAGGCCCCAAGAGTGACGGCATACGATGAGACAACATCGATAGAAGCACTGCAAAACGATGTCGATGCACTAGATGAAGCAAGGGACAAGGCATTAGAAAGAGCCACGCAGTATCAACAGAGCCTACGAAACTACCACAGTAGTCGAGTTCGTCCACGATCTTTCATGGTGGGAGACCTAGTTTTGCGACTCGGGAAAGACAGCCATGGCAAATTGGAGTCCCCTTGGGTAGGACCCTACATCGTCACAGAAGTAATTCCAGGAGGAGCATATCGACTACAAGATAAGAAGACAGGAAAAGACGAAAGCAATTCGTGGAACGCAGAGCAGTTACGACGTTTTTACGCGTAAAACAACTCTAGTGGTATCATTAAACTCGAGTTAACCTTCTGAACCCAGAACATGAGGCCATAGGTCGGGTTTTTTGGGTTGAACTCGACAAAGTTGTACAAGTATTTCTACTTCTCCGCTCGGGGGCTTCAACCCTCGGGTCGTACGAAAGGAATTTTTATCGCGACTTGGAGATCTTTTTCACTATAAGGTTGTACAGACAACCCGATAAATACTCAAACAACTTGGTTCACAAAAGAACCCGATACTCTTCATACCAATTGGTTCGCAAAGAACCCGATATATCTCAAGCGTACCTCAGAACAATGACTTGTTTTCATGGTACTAGTAAAAACATCAAAGCGGAGTAAAAATATTCATTACAGATAACACGGCAGCAATGCCATTATTAAACGAGATTATATAAAAAGTAGACCCTAATGGAAATGGACTTCAGCTTCATACTTCTTCTGGCACTGGGTGCCGTCATAAATCTTCACGTCGAACTTCGACGTGCCGATGTGGAAGTCAAAGGCCATGAAGAAGCCTTGGTGGATGTCGTGGTCTTCTGCAAATTGTGACCAGCCACCCCTCAAGTACTGCTCGCCGTCGCCATCATACCAAACCTCCACCTCGTATGGAGTCCCACTGCCAGATTGTTCACGGAGAACTGCTTCTCGCAGTTCCCGCCCATCCATGAACTTGGTAAAATTCAGTGGCAAGCGCTGAATCTCACGGCACTGCGCCATAGCAATGCAAAAGAAAGAAAAGATTCTGGGAGGAGCAGCGGGAGCAGCAGGAGGAGGAGCGCTCGAACCTGGGACACCGCTAGTCACTTTGGGCTTGTTTTTACTACCAGGTGGGCGGTCGGGACGACGCTTAACCAGAGCGGCCGATGAAGATCCTGCGGCGGCCGGAGTTGCGTTGCTCCTGTTCTTGCTTCCACGAGGGCGACCTCGACCTCGCGGCGCCACCGGAGAGCCAAGGTTCAGACGGAAACCATCTGCATCAGCCATATGGACAAAGGAAAAGGCTAGGAAAACCCTAGATGTAGGGAGAAGATGATGCGGCGGAGGAGGAATCTGATTAGGGTTTTTACCCTTACTAGAAGGTGCTTTATTTATAAGCACGTGTTGTCGGGCCCCTGTGCTAAAGCAAGGCCCGTAAACATATTTTACAACAGGAGTTAAATTCTGCACATAGCAGACGATAATACCAAAGAGAAAAAACAAGAAGAGGAGACTGTGGTCGCACAAGATGAAAACCTCGACTTGGACTCGGGGGCTTGCAAGTACTAGACGTTAACAGGAGGAAGAAGAACTGAACTTTGAGCCTATGCTTGACTACAAGTATCCAAACATAGCCTCGGGGGCTACTCCCATCGGGAGCGCTAAGCGCGCACCCGATAGAGGATGAGATAATCAATAATGGAGATGAAGAAGGATTAGTATACAAACTTCAACTATATAGTCGACGAAGTGCAGAGAGATTACTCCCATCGGGAGCGAAGAAGATCAATTTAAAAACCGAAATTCTTTGATTTTATCAGTCAAAAACTTGGCTGCGACATAAGATTCTCGAGTTGCGTTATCGCAACGAAACTCGAATGCCGTGATTTATCACGAAGGTAAGACCCCGGGATCCATCTTGTGTGGCCCGGTATACGCACATGGATGCGCTCTGCTGGTATGTATCCGTGTCTACGACGCGAAGAAAATCCTGGTGGACGCACTGGGTACCCTGAGAATCACTGGGATCCATTCTTTGTAAGTCCTAAATGCGGCAAAAGAATGGGTTTGACCGGTATCCCGAATTCAAATCCAAGGGGATTGAATTTGAAGTAGGTGACAAGTATCTGTTCCGGCAGTTAACTAACCTCTTGATCCGTCAGAGTTGTCAGGCTTGTTCATCAAAACCCCTTGCGAAAGAATATCATGAAAATAAGTCGAAAGACCAAGTTGAAGATTTGAAGATAAGAAGAAGTCGAAGAATTGATCAAGTCGAAGATTTAAAGATTAGAGATTCAACCCAAATCTGCAATTCTGGTAGAATCTCAGGGGCTACTGACAAGGGTATAGTTAATAGAGCCCGTTAGTTGAGTACCCCTAAGGCCCGTATAGCTAGGCCCAAATTGTAATGATAGTCGAATACGAGTCCTACCGTATGTCGATATTGTAATCTATATCGGACCCTACCCGATCCTCGAGACCTGGCCACCTATATAAAGGGGCCAGGAGGGGACGGTGTAGGCCAGATTGAAAAGCAAGCCAGGTTAAACACCCAAGTTTACTTTCGACGCATACCTATTTCGACTAACTTTACCTTCGAGTTCATCCGACGCCCTATCTCCCCGATCCTAAGTCCTTCATTTAGGACATTTGTCGAGTTAACCCTCGTCAGTCATACACACACATAGCTTAAGAGGATTGATATGATAATAATATCAATAAAGACTTTGTAGCGTAGGGGTAGCTTATTCAAATAGAACTTAGAAGTTAAGCGTGTTTTACTTGTAGCAATTTGAGAATGGATGACTGAATGGGAAGTCATTATTCCGGTGTCATTAGATGAAAAATTCAAAAAAAAACAAAATACAAAAAATTAATATTTTGATTTTCCAAAAATTGTTTTTTAACTAAAATTACCTATGCGACGACATTTCTAGGCGTAGGCATAGACGGTATTTGCTATGCCGACGGACCTGAACCTATCCCAACACCCGCATACACCGATGGTGCCTATGCCAACTGCCGCCGTCGGGCAAGCCCACCCCAACGGCTTTTGAGGCCTAAGCCGACGACTCATGGCCGTCTGCGTAGAAAATTTCTGTTGTAGTGTTTTCACATCAAGGGATTACTAAAACTCCTCGCAAATAAGAAAGGGGATTATAGCAAATTCATAAGGAAGTGTGCCATGATCCTAACAACAAATGTTAAATTGGTAAAAACAACAAAAATAACCCTATTGAAAAACTACATCATAAAATAACTCCATTTTGAAAATACTTTTGAAACGAACACCGAGCCACCATGGCCATCCTAGCGTGGCACACCTAGGTCCAACACTCGGTTATGTAGCAATGTGGTCAGGGGCGCAGCCCATGTAGTCTAGCGTCGATGTTAGGGGCGCTACCCTCTCATGCCATCAAGCTGTAGCCAGCCTAACCCCGAAGTTCTCCACAGTTCATGGTGGCCGCGCCCCCTCCCCCTCCTCCTCTCTCTCCCTCTCTCCAATGTCAACCCCGTTCACGTAGATCTTAAGCTTTTTTGCATGGATTTCATCCCCAATCCCTCTCCTAAGGTATTCTCACCGGTCCCTCGATTTCATCCAAAAAATTGGTCATATTACCCCTATTTTGCAAATTTAGGTGAACCCTAATCATCATGGATTTTGAAATTTCTATGGAACAATGTAATTAATGTGATAGAACACGTGTATTTGTGGTGTGTGTGTGTGTGTGCATGTGTGCGTGTGTGCGTGTGTGCGTGTGTGCGTGTGTGTGTGTGTGTGTGCGTGCGTGCGTGCGTGCGTGCGTGCGTGCGTGCGTGCGTGCGTGTGTGTGTGTGTGTGTGTGTGTGTGTGTGTGTGGTGTGTGTGTGTGTGTGTGTGTGTGTGTGTGTGTGTGTGTGTGTGTGTGTGTGTGTGTATGTTTTCTATATGAAATGTCAAATTGCTATTCCTTGATAGTTGGATTTTGACAAAATTGTAGATGACAATTATCCACCAACACTATGATGTTGAAAACTGTGGGCGGTTTATAGCGGAGGAGAACAAGATAATACAAAGTGACCATGCTAGTTCATATTATTAGTTGGCATAGACATATAATGTTGTAACTTGTATATATATTTTCAAGTATTTGCACCCCTCCGCGTGAGGTCTTAGGAGGCCTCATGCGTTGAACTTTAGAAAAAACTATCAAAGATATTTGTTAGGTTGTACACATTACAACCCTCTACCAATATGTCCTAAAATTAACCTAAAGACATATACAATATAATATGTCTCATCGAAGATAAAAAAAGGAAAAATATTTTGTATAAATAAGAAAGAACAACCGAAGAGAAAATTCTCCCACAAGTTATATGCGTAGGCAGAATGAGGAGATTTTTTTTAAAGTGAAACAAAGAGGTCATGATCTTGCCCCGAGCATGCTTTTGATTTTCCGTTTAAGAAAAAATATACTTGATGCTGAAATCACTAAAATTCACTGAATTTTGGTGAGTTTGGTTTTAGTTTGGGCAAATTTGTAGTGGACATACACGAACTCCTTAACTTGTTGTAACATAGTCAGTTTCTCACTTTTGTATGGATCAATGTGAATGTACTCCAGTTGCGCTCACACCCACTTGAGGACGCACAACAGGAAACAATGCACATGCATACTTCTGCAGAGTGGGTACATCTCCACCATACGTAGACCACCAAGTGGTTGTAAGATAAGAACACCATAAGTAAATGAGCTAACTGTGCCTATCTCTAAAGAGATCTAAGCTCCCTAGCTTTGAGGGCCTCTAGTGAATCCACAGATCGCTTTCGCTAGGCCCACTAGCAAGTGAGGTAGAGAATTTAGATTTTCTTTTGAGTTTGTTATGGTCACAAACATAATAGAAGAAACTAGGAATTTTGGAAACTTTTTGACGCAAAGGGAAAACAAATTTGAAATTTTGAACAAAATTTCAACAAAAAACTTACCAAAATCTAACACATTTAAAAATCAAGAACCAATAGAATATATCTTAGAATAATATGTGAAATACATGAAGTAAAAAAAATGACAAAGCATTCACACGTGTAAAAGAACCAAATGCTCCAAGGACTCAGATTGTCACTTTGCCTATGCAATGACCTGTATATCAATGCAAAGTCTAGAAGCTAATCTTACTAAACATAAGAATGGCCAAGCAACTCGCTGTGGCGGTCGTGGAGTAGGAAAAAGGGTGTCCACGCTCCTTGTTGTTAGTGCCCATGAAGTAGGGAAACAAATCAAGGATGCGCCATGGATCGAAAAGTGGGCTGGCATCGCGGATGAAGAAGGGAGCTGGTGGCCGGAGGACCTGCCGCCCAGCCTATGTGGCGCACCACCGTAGCTCAAAGAGGAAAGGGGGAAATGAAAATGTTAAGATTTGAAGGATAGTTTGTAATTTTTATACCTTCGGAATGTCAAGTGAGTGTGGGATGGTGGTTTAGCTGGGCATGGAAGTCAAAAAGGGCAAGATATTTTGCCTGATAAACATTTTTACCAGCCCTAAAATGTTGTTTTTATGGCCAAAATTCTTAGCTTTCGGTCGAATTTAGCGTATCCGGTTCATCGCAAGGGCACTCTTGTTGGTCCTCTTTGCAGCGATTGGCTGTCGGTGGAATCAGGAGTGGGTGGTTTCTTCGGATGTGGACCCTTGGTTGGGTCTACCTGTCGGCTTGTAAATGTTTTGTCCAAGGCGTGCATGTCATTGCAGTGTGTCATATAGAGGTGCAAGTGGTCAGCATGGAAGCGAGACAACAGACTTATTTGTATTCTTGTGGTGATGCCGTGGTGGCGCAGGTGTGGAGTGTGTCGCGGCGAGCAGCATACAACCACCATGCATTGTCCTACAGTACGTGCCTAGCCTCACGTATTGCACCTAGGGTCAAAACTTAGTGAGCTAACAACGAAACTATGTATATGCCGACAAAACAGATACCACGTGACACAAATTTAAAGTTAGTACCAGAGGACGGCGTGACAGAGCGCGCTAGTCCATCTAGTTAAAATCCAATGCTCACAAAATTTGTAGCACAGTCATGCACTTACCTGGACTATGTTGGCGTGCTCCAATCCGTGCCATCGCTCCACCAATTAATTTTCCTTTGTTAGCATTATAAAATGCAAGTTCCTCCATAGACTTTGTTCTAGACTCATGTGTATCCACAATCCTTCCGATTACATCTAGCAGTTTATTTCTATGGTACGGATATTTATCGAAGTGAACTAAATAGTGTGACTCGAGATCAAGGAAAGAAGCTACAGTTAGATTGAAAACATATTAGAATAGTAACTGCATGTTTGGATTAAAAACACATGAGGACACAGATAACAACTACTACTAGTTTTAGCATTGTTGAGAACATCTAGAGGTCAAATGAAGTTTTAAAATGCATTAAAAATCTGTCCAAGTCATAGATTTTAGATAAAAGGCACATAGTACATATAATCATTGATGAGTGCATTTTTGAAGCATGTTTACTTATCGTTTTTTGCATCAGTAACGATAGGATTTTGGTATTGTACTGCGCTCGCGTGCACCTTTTGTGCTAGTTTCAAACAGATCTCTGAATGGAAGGACCAAATAGACACAATTAATGGAATCATCATTTTTTTGGATAGAAATATGTTGATTGAAGACCATTAAAACCTTAATTACAATTATTCTCGCATCTGGGAGAAATCCAACCAAGTAATCAAGCTACAGAAGCTTTGGCGACCACTGGTATGGTCGCAGCTCGCCCGTACGGCCCGGTCGTACCATGTGTTAGCATCTCCTGGTCAAATACTTTCACCCCATGCAAACAAATCATAGATCCGACATTTCTAGACACTAGAACCCACAGAAACCCCATGTCCGGAAGAGATCTGGAGGGGGAACTAGCAGAAGGGCACTGATCTTCACTGCCATCGAGATCCAAGGAGGA
>QXEO01001259.1:0-32333 GCA_007115705.1 Dactylis glomerata
GTATTGGAGTTCTCCCCATGAAATGTGACGTTTAGAAGAGATTTTATTGGTCCCATGCTTGCATCATAGAATGCATTGCTTCGGTCCAACTAACACAAGGGACTGATGAGTTTTAATGGAATTTGCACGAGAATGCGAAATTTTTTGTAGACTTCATGTATAAAGCTCTAATCCAGCAAGATGTGCTAGTGGATAATAGCAATAAAAATATGGAAAATGAAGATTCCGCTATAAAGTAAGGTATTTGCATGGTATCTTCGTAGAGGAGTAATCGTCATCCAAGCCAACCTTGTAAAATGCTATTGGCATGAAAATACAAAGTGTGTATTCTGTCAATATGACAAAACTATTGAACACTTATTCTTTCAGTGTAAATGTGCTAGATCTATATGATCGATCATCCAAGTAGGTTCTACCTTATACCCACTATGCAGTGATATTTTTTATAACTGGTTAAACGGTGTGGATCATAGGTATAAACTACTTATTAGGGTGGGAGCGTTTGTCGTTATCTGGTCGCTTTGGCTATGTAGAAATGAAAAGGTGTTTAATGATAGAAATTATCTTCTTATACAGGTTATCTACCGGTGTATAGCATTGTTTCATTTATGATCGTCTCTACAACGTATGAAGCATCAAGATCTGTTTATTAAGGTGTCTATATGGTTGAAGAACACGGCAAGGGATATTTTTAATCTTCGGATTTGTCCTCCATCGTCTTAAGCATCTTGATGGTTTGTAAAGACTACTTGTGTTGCACCTTTTTTATTTTTGATGTTTTTAACCTTTAACGGTTGTATATTCTTGTTATGCAAAGATACTGTTTGAACCTTTTAAGTAATAAAACTTCCTTTATTAAAATATATAAGGAAACCAAACCACGAACGCTTTCGACAGTAAACCTTCATTTAAGAACAATTCGAGTTTCTTCATCAAACACGAGAACAGCAAAAAGTGCAACCGTGATTTTAGACAAAAGGCACGACGATCTACCGTTGGTCTATAAGATTTGCACAGAACTTACAATCTGCATGCGAGCCAGTTTTCCAATTACAACACAGAACCCAAACGAATATAAACAACTAAAGACATCAGTTTTGTTCATCTACTTTTCCCTGCCAGTGTAGCTCATTGATCCCATTGCTTACATCAGTCCATCACTCATACCGGCAACGTACGAAACCAATCTCGGTCATATGGTCTTCTCGACGTAAATATGCGACCACGAGATTTTTAGATCATCAACACATCGATAATACATATAACCTGGCAACATAACAGTAATCTTAACACCACCAAGAGACACAGGTGACTCTGCATCCATCCATCTCTTTTTAAGACCTTCCTAGCTAGAGGCCAGCCAATGGCCTGGGCAGGCTAGCCAGGTGCAGCGCGGCGCCATGTTAAAAGGGGCACCGCCCTGCAGGATCAGAGCAGGCGGACCTTCTACGGTGCTGCACCCAAGAGGCTCTCGTGGCTGCCCTGGTTACCCCAAGCTCTCTCCTTCCACAGGAGCTCAACCTGCTCGAAGCTCAGGCCCTTCGTCTCTGGCACATACAGAGCCACAAAGATGAAGGCCATCACAGCAATTCCAGCGATGATCAGAAATGTAGGGCCAGTTCCAACCCACCCCACAATCGAGAGAAAAGTCTGCGCCACGATCAGGTTGGAAACCCAGTTGACAGTGGCGGACATACCCCCGCACATTCCACGGTATTCCTCAGGGTAGATCTCGGAGTTCACAGCCCATGGGACTGGGCCCATGCCTGGAGAAAAGAAGGCTATGTATAGAGCGAGCCCTCCGACTGCAAACCATCCCAGCGCGCCTTGGCATGAACCACTGAATAAGCTCCCACAGAGGCTGGATGATGACTGCAGTATGAAGGCCAAGGCGAGAATGACAAGGGAAAGCACAACCCCAGCTAAGCTTGTAAGGGCCAGGCGGCGACGGCCACAACGGTCGATGAGGTAGATTCCAACAATGGTTCCACTTGCGTTCATTGCAGCGATGATGAGGGAAAGGAGCAAGGCCGACTTATTGGAAGTGAATCCAGCCATCTGGACGATCGTGGGGCTGTAGTACATCACAGTATTGATGCCAGTAAATTGCTGGAAGGCCTGCACAGTTAAATTCATACATGTTACAATGAAAGACATCATTTGCCTACTTGGTCTCCTATATCATGCAGTCAGGATGCACAGCAAGGTAGACTATCTGCATATCACTGACACTTGCGTTGATTGACCTTGGGCAATCTCAAAACAGTTTAGTAACAGTAAAAGGTCTAGTTGCTCTAACTGACAGTGCCAGAATCAAAATCATGTTAGCAACCACTTCTAAAGCATGCTAATCTCTTGAAAGGTGTCTTTCCACTATACAGGACCACATGAGCGTCTTAGTTAGCAGTATTCCCATTTATCAAGCAACAAGAATCGTGAATAAAGGTCCCTGCAAAAAAAAGTATGAACAAGACAGGCCAGTCATACCTGAAGACCAGCTCCAGCACAAAAGGCTAGCCTTAGTTCCTTCGACCTGAATATGTCCAAATAGCTCCCAGTACAGTTAGACTGGAACTCATGCATGGAGGCCGAAGCAAGCAGCTCGACCTCTTCATCTAGACGATCAGAGTCATATATCTGCTCCAGGACAGCAATAGCTTTTGCCTTCTCATCCTGTACAGAAAAATTTATATAAGTAAGAAATAGCAGATCAAAGAGATAAGACATAACAAGAAACAAACGCCAATAACCTTCCGGTATAGCCAACGGGGTGATTCTGGCAGAAAAAGCATCAGCACAAACTGTACGATTGCTGGCACAGCAGCAACTCCAAGCATCCAGCGCCATGTTCCAGGAACCTAGGACATGTGACATACATATTATTGCAACAAAATTGTGAATCAAAAACAGCGCATCAATAAATCCACTTAACGATAAAAAATAACTCCACTGAACTATCTTAGTTTTAACAAAGATAATGCAATATGATCATGATCTCCTTTTTATTATGTATCAGGCTTATGTATCAATGTGTTGTTCACTTCTCTACTGCAAGCAGATATATTTATTATTTTTCAATGCAGTTAAATTTTACTTAACAATAGTTACTGAATAAAAATTACAATCACATTGGCCACTGGTACGAGCCTCCTAATGTTTTACTATACTCCCAACAAAGCTATAGAAGTTATGCTAATCAAAGGTCTGTTAAATTTCCATTGTCCTGTGCACAAAGTAATACTTCAAGAGGAAACAGTAGATAGGCAACTAAATTATAGTGCATTTGACAGAAATATAGCCACGACGCCACTACTATACAGAACTCGCAAAGCAGAAAGACTGAGCAGTTCACCAACACCAAAGTTGGTACGCACCAAACAGCACCTTGTAGGTGAAAAATCCATTGCTGCTGATGGGTGAAGGCCAACTCTCGTTCAATGATGGTACAGTACTATGCAATTAGCTAGCACCAATAAGAATGTTAACGCCATAAAATATATAAGCACAAAAGGGTGAAAGTTGGGATGAACTTATCACTGTACTGAAAAGCATTCGCAAGAGAAATCATCTGGCATATAAAAATAACAGATTGAACTTTTCGAATGGATCTTGTGCAAGAGACACACACCCCAAGTATCAAGGCAGGTTCAGTAAATTATCTTGTTGGTACCATCTAAAGTCATCTGCATTGATACTTTGATCTATTCAAGTTGAGCAAGATAAGTTACTCAGAAACTGTGGAGTAAGATAGCCAGAGCTTGCAAAGCAGCTGAAACAAGAAAGTTGCTTGCTGAGTGCAATATTATCAATATAGTTATAGGCTAGTTACTTTACAATCAGACTTGTGCCCCATAACTTGATTGTACGGGCATGACATAAATTCACGGCAATCAGCAGTACAACCTAGACGTGTTCAAAAATCAGCTTCACCCAAATCGTTTCGCCAATCATCTAGGGGCCATTTTTTTAACAAGAAGAATGATGCCTAGTTATGGGTAACAACAACAAATGTACTAGCCGTGGTTCTGCCAGTTTAGGACGGGTTGAAGTGAACCCGTCGATGAGCACCATGAGTATTATCTAGACTGCAGTGGCTCAGTTTCCAGTTGAGGGACTGCTGCTGAAAGCCATTTGAAGCAAGGAACAAAAAAAGAGGGGATGTTTGATTAAGTGGAGGCTGAATATTACCTCAGTAAAGCCAAGATTGACCAGGTAGGAGAAGAATTGGCCACCAGTAATCATGAGGACATTAGTTGACACCAAACCTCCCCTAATTTCTGAAGGAGCAGCTTCAGCAATGTAAACTGGGGCTGTGACTGATGCTATTCCAACACCCAATCCAACAAAGAGCCTTCCAAGAATCAGAACGTAAGGACCGCCGGCAGCACACATAACAAGTGAGCCAAGTGCAAACATCATGTCCGCAAGAAGAGTCGACTTCTTACGGCCATATGCATCATTTATCCAACCACCCCCAGCTGCTCCAAGCATGGCTCCAAGTAATGCCATGCTAAACAATTGTCTCCTGAGGAAGCAACCAAATTCAGAGGCTATCAAGGAATACCATATCTTAATGACCAGTAATTGGTTTGTCAGATTGAACCTGCAAGAATAAATTGTCTTTCACAGCCGGGAAATCGTCCCGAATGTACAAAAAGGGCTCAGATATAACACCTGACAGTAGAAATGGCTTAGTTAAGCATGCAGATTATACTATTATTAGCTTCACAAACTGTAGGTTTCCCAAGGTTGTCTACTCCCCATGGAAACTAAAAGGCATCACACCGAAATTAGCTTCAGACATTCAGCTCCATTGCAAAAATGTAATTTATTCTGTTTCACGGGGCATGTTTGGAATCATGACTTACTCTGAAACATGTCTAAACTATCCATAGTCCATTTCACTGTGAAGCATAAATTTCTATCATCGAGAACGTTGTACTAACAAACAAAGCATTCACAATATCAAATTGAACCAGATTTCATGCGAAGGTTTTCAGAAGAAATTAGCCCCAAAGCAACCAGAAACTGTCGCCTCCGACAGGGGGAATAGTGCTTAGACCTACAGCAGTTCTACCAACATCGTAACAACCGCTACACGGCATGAACTGTTCAAGGAAAAAATCGCAAAAGAAGCGAGGGATCCATCCATCCGTACCTGTGTCGTAGCCAAAGAGGAAGCCGCCGATTCCTGCGACGCCGGTGAGCCCGAGCACGTAGCGGTTCCTGAAGAAGTTCATGTCCCTCCTCCCCGCGGAGTTCAGAAGACCCACCGAGCTCCCGGGCATGGTGGACAGATCGATCGTCATGCTACGCCCGCTCCCCCCGGAACGCCTCCCCGAATCCAACCTCGAGCTCGGCCGGTGGGATTCTGCTCAAAGAGAGCCCAATCCGTGTCCGGCAAGACGGGAGGTTGGACTCCAGGATCCAACCTCGACGCGACGCGACGCGGCGTCGCGGCGAGAAGAATTCTAGAAACGGGAGAAATTTTCAGGAGCTGGTCCTGAGCCGGGGGGGAATCTGCTCAGGCAACGATGGAGCGAGCGGAGGCCGGCATTTGAAGCCGGCCAGCGACTGAAATAGGAAAGTGTTTGACCACCAGGCTCGGCGAACGATCGGAGGAGGTTGGGCCTGAATCGGTTGCTGAAGCTACCACGGAAACGGAAAGAAAAATGGTGGCTCCGTGGAAATCGCGAGGGGAGGACGACGCCGGCCGTCAAAGATTAGATTTTTGCTGTGCGTCTTGTGCTGCTCGTGAGAATATAGAACGTGAGTCGGCTATGCGTCCACCCCACCTTCGGCTTCTTGTTTCCCCATCCTCCTCCTTTAGAGCGGAATATATTTTTCCTCATTTAGAATGCAAATGACTTGGCAAGTAAACACGATAAGCAATCTGCTACGGAACCGAACACTAATCATGGATAACCCTGTCCTTATCCGACAGTTGTAACATCGAAAAATTCTAAATTTATCCGGTCTGCTTTTTGTAAAGAATTTAGTTGATCCATGTTATCGATTAAGGGCTGCCAATTTATAGGATTTTCATCCTTAGGAATTTTTTCTATGTGCACCATTTGATTCGTAGGATTAAAATCTTTAGGAATGCATAGGAGTTCTTTATGTAGGATTGTCATGCACTACTTTTTGGAGGAAAATTTCCATCCATTCAAACCTCATGTTATAATTTTTTGTTTTTCCTACAGGATCATGTATGATTAAACAGAACATGACATTCTAATCATGTGGTTTTCCTTTTTTGGGAGAAAGATAAGAATTTATTTCATGAATTCACAAGAAGTACAAGGCAACCCAAACATAATAAAAATTACATTGAGATCTTTGGACCACCTAACGACCACTACTGCCGCCAAAGCGAGCCGCCGACGCGACGTCGCTCTCATACCGGAGTCGGCCTAACGTTGTTGATGACAGTCGGGAAGTCTTCGTGCACGTGCCACTAAGGACCAGCGCCCTAGAGCTGAAATCGTCATTGTTGAACCCTTGAATCGATAGGAAGCTTCTAACGCCAAACTTGTAACATACGTAGACTGGATGAGATTCACCACTCTATGAAGCGGCGACCAGACGAATCCCCACCCTCCTCAACGCCACCGACGAGATCGCCGCCGACGAGGTGGACGAGGAGGCGAAAATACATTATTCTTGTCCCACAGAGCGCCGCCATAGCTACCATAACGATGATACCGATTGACCAAACTCTAACTTAGGGACCCTTCAACAACGTAAAACGCAGGTACGAGATCTCCACCTCCTCCTACCACCGAAGTGGCAAGCTAAGAAGGCGGGGACCCGTCGATTCCCGGTCGTAGACGACGAGAGATGCAATCAATGTGGTTTCTTTCGTTAGCCTTTTTGCGAATACGATTTGGCCAGTACGCAATCATGTGTTCTAACTTCTAAGAATCCTGTGAACCAGACAAGCCCCAAGTAAAACTTCGATGCACTGCATAAGAGCTCCCTCTCCGCCAATTGCTGGTGCTTCTCTTTCTGTGTGTTCGATGGAGAAGTTGTTAAGCAGCCGCTGTCCTTGTTTTTTCTGTCGTTCAATATCCGGTCTGTTCTTGTCCGTATAGCTGCGTCAGCGTTCGTTAGGATAGGATCAGTACGCCACGGCGAGGTGTCGTCGACCCGACCGGGCCATGTATGTCCCAATCAACACCGCTGTTGCAAGCCAAGCGTGGAGAATTCGACTGCCATTGGACACATCCTCTGATGGGACCCTTCGCCTCACCTGGGACGTTCGACATCCCGTTAGTTCTCACTTCTCAGGTCGGCTGTTGGATTCGGAAACAGAATGAAATAGAATCAGTGTACACTGCAGACAGCCTTACATGCAGAGAACAACGAGATCACTGCAGAGAGAATCAACAGTAAAATCAAACAGCGACTCTACGCTCCGGATCTTGCACTCCGGCTATGTGCACTGAAAAAATATGCCATGAATCATGTTTCAGGAATAAGCTGTAATGCTACATCAGATCAGAGGCGGGAGTATCATGCAGTGTAACGCACAAATCGCTCGGTCACAGGATGAGCATTGCAAAGCTTCATGAACAAATTTTAGTTATTGAACTGAAATGCCAGATTATGGAGTCACACGGCACTGGCTTCAAAAACAACATGCTCCTCCTTACTTTTGGGCCTCCGGCTCTTTCTTGTCCAGATACCTGCCAAATCCAAACTAAGACGTCACCATCACTTTACCATAGCATAAACTTTGGTATGATCAAAATGTCGCAGCCGATAGGAGTTTGATCAATATACTGCAGGGATAAATGCAGAGCATAACACCATGCGTCTAACAAACGTTTGGGCGATAGCTACTAACGGAAACAAGTTGGAACGATTTTGCTACAGAAACCTTACCCCTGAGCCTTAGCGCAGCGAGATAAATGATAGAGCTGAACAGTTTCGTTGGAGGCATGGCACGCCAATAGCAGGTAGTTTCGGGGCTGTACCATCCATGCGAACCTCATAAACAGTCCAGAATACACACACATGGCTACATAGAACAAAAAGAATTAATGATGATTTGAGATCTACTAATCAGATAAGAATTGTGAGTTTGTGACTTGTGAGACAAATAACTGAGTATTTCACCTACCTGCTGTCATATTGCCAGATATCATTTCAGGAGGCTTGTTCAAGTCAACCAAGCCCTGGAACCAAAACAAAACTAGAGGGATTATTCCTTACACATTATACAGTGTATAGACAATTTGAAGTAAATTCAAGGCAGAATGTAAGGAGACTATTCAATTCTGGAAGCCTATTCTTTACTCCCAGAGAACATACTCCCACATCTGACCTATCACTTAAAACAAATGTGTGTTACTCATTTATGTGAATGATGAAGACTTCCTAGGTGGTTTATGTGAAGGATTAACGAATGTCTTAGTTCATCAACACAGATGCATTTGTGCCGTCGAAACTAATTATCATCGCAATAAATTAAAATGCATTTCGTTAATCAACACACACTAATACACTATTAACAAGCAGAACGAATATTTTTCAGTATACAGTGTAAACCTAAGGAGGCTATTCAATTCTGGAAGCCTATTTCTTACTCCCAGAGAACACTCTCACATCTGACATATCGCTTGAACAAATGTGTTAATACTTATATATGTGAATGATGAAGACTTCTGAGGTGGCTAATGTGACAGATAACGAATGTATTAGTTCATCTACATTGATTTATCTCACAGAGAACGATTTCCATCATAAGCATAATGGAAAACACAGCATTCCAGGTGTTTTAGTCACCCACAAGCTAACAGGAACAGAAAGTAAAGAACGCCGCCTAATGCTAGCGAGATCCTGTGAAACTAGACGTTCTTCAGAACAAAAAAGGTACAGCATTACAACCAGCAGACACACGCCATTCTGCCCCAAAAATAAACTTTATCACTGCTAAATAGCTCAGGACAATATGCATGCCCAATATTTCACAATTTTAGCGTCTGTTCAACAATCTGTGAGGTACACTCAGAGAATAAACTGGGATAGCATATGTGAGGTTGGGGCACACTAATACACTATTAACAAGCAGAACGGGTATGGCGATGCAACAAACTCAACTTCGTTATCTTAGCAATTTTGCACAGCTCATCTGAGAAACTTTGCTGTATAAACGATTGTCAAGCACTGAAAGTCTTGTAACAACATGTATGAATATAGTTACTACTTACTACTGGCCCAAAAGTGGGAAAAGGTGGCTAATTTTACATTGAAGATAAGCCCTCGCAACCTGCTCCCAAGGTGGGAAGGACATTCCATTTTGTCTATGTTTCTGTGATACTGACAGGCTATCAACTAAGACAACACAGAGAGCTTTCTCTTTAACTGTTTCCACACTAGTATCTGAATCAAAGTATATGATACCAACGAAAGAGGACAAGGCTCAGAGAGCACCATGTTGGCCTAGATAAAACTACAATTGGAAATTTGGCATCAAACTACAGTGGGCAATTACAATACTCTCTAAGTCGCAATCGACTGACTACATAGGGTTTAGGACGAATCCATATACAGGATCCACGGAGTGCATACCGCGAGGACGAAGCCCCAGTTCGCGACGGGGCCCCAGAAGTGGGTGGTCTTGGGCCCGACGGGGCTGTTCACGAACGCCTTGAACGCCGTCGCCATGCCTGCCCATGCCAAAACCAAATCGCATCAACACCAAAAAACGATTTACGCAGCAGCAGTAGCAGGGGTTACGGTACGGGGTGAAAATTCCAACAGGACGGCGGGATCTGATCATCGGGTTTACGGGAGAAGATCCACCCGCCGTCTGGAGAGACTGAGAGGGGGAGAGAGAAAGAGACCTCGAGCGGATGTATCGACGGCTGCCTGCCGGAGACGGAGAGGATGCCCGACCAGACGGCGAAGGCGAGTTTTGGTGGAGGAGAGATGTTTGGTGGCGCAGATGGAGCGTGGGGATTGGAGAATGTTTCTTCCTTTTTAGATTTTTTTTTCTGCTTATTTTCCATCCGACGGCTGAGCATATGTCCAGGTGCTTACATCTGCCCTACAAAATTTTGTTTGTGTAGCGAGCCTGGGCTCGAATTGAGAGGGTTTTGGGATGTCACATCTTCCCTTGCTCCTTCCAAGAACTATGATAAAAGTTTCAAGATTATTTAACTTTACACATGGTTACCTCAGAGTCACTCAAATTGCGCATATAGAACAGTTCTCGTTCAAGTTTACCATGTGATATGGTTTTGCAATTGCGCATACAGAAAAAAAATCCTGGCATTGGCAGGTACAAGCAGCAGGCAAACAAGGCAAATGTAGTACCGATATGATTATTGAACCATTATTCCATCTCATAACGAATATTTACAGTTCCTCCAGCAACGAGAACAAAATACAACATCAAGAACCTTTGTGGTTATGGGCTTGATTTACAGAATAAAACAAAAAATATGAGTACTTGTGGCCCTATACAACGCATATACACAATGTGACTCATTTTGCAGCACAAGAATTGTCGGTTATTTTTTGCCAACGTCGGTTATTTTTTGCCAACGTTTGAGTTGGACAAGACCTTGCTGCCAGTCCTGCTCATCATTCTTGATTTGAGAGGCTGCAGACGCTTACTGCTTGAGCTTGCATTGGGTCCTTCCAATCGTTCCCGGTACTCTTTCTCAAGCTCCTTTAGATGACTCGACACCTGAATGTAAGATACAAGTGTACCTTGGTTGTGAGTATCCGATCAGCGTCATCTTTTTGTAGCATATGTGATACACCAAACGTGGACCACCAAGCGATAAAATAGTAAAAGAGTTATAAGAGCAAACATAGTGGTACAAGCAAACCAAACAAGAGAAAACAGACCAAAAAAATAGTAATTCAACAAACAGTAATCTTGCCACAATAAGATAAATAAGAGAACATATAGTGGTACAGGCAAGAAGAAGTTATCCCACAAGCAAGAATTCTCAAAACTACAGACATACTCCCTCCGATCGGAAATAACTGTCGGTGATTTTGTACTAGCTTAGTACAAAGTTTGTACTAAGTCACGACAGTTATTTCCGATCGGAGGGAGTAGTATATAATGAATTAGTAATCTATCTCATTTTCTTCATTAACCAGGTCATCACCTTAAATGAGAAGGCAAGCGGCAATAGAGTATTTGGATCAGTCGCTTCTTCTGGAAAATTTCTCAAGGAATGTAGAAGTTCCTCAAAAGGCAATTTGACCTGACAGAATGGTAACTTTAGCAATTCTAACATGTCCTTCAAACAAAAGCAGCACAAGACACCAAGAAACTCACCAGGTCATCATGGCAGAATTTCAGTAGACCTAATCCAACTTGGAACACAACCTTAATACCCTGGAAGTAGGACAACTCGATGATTAGCAAAAAAGCAAGTAAATCAGATACAGTCAGTTCTCGTTATTCCTGGAGTCCTGGATCTAGAAATTTGCTATACTGATAACTTTACAAGGATATGGTCCTATGAAAGAACCATGGAAATAGATGTCAAAATCTTGACTTTGGACATAGAAAAGAGTAAAGTAGAATGGAAACACAAGCTCCTCTTTCTTCTTATTCTTAGGAAACCAACCGCATAACCATGTGTTAGCTACATTCATCAAACATATAAATACTATGTAAAATTACATGACATGTTCATCAGAATGCTTCTCTACAAGGAGCTTCGCAATTGAAGGTGATAACTAGCTGTTCAGGAAATGATTACGTCTGCATCTTATAATGGCATGGGACTCCATCTGGAGATCAGGCATTCAGGTATATTCGGTCAGCCAACTCATAAGAACTCCACTGTTACTATTTTCCTATACATCTATATCAGACCCCAAAGTTACTGCATTTAGAATAGGCATACTAGAGGAAATAATAGTTATAGGTCCAAGGGGAAACAAGGGGTAATTATATACCTCTGTATAGACTATTAAATTTCTTCTGAAGAGAGTTCTAAAAGTAAGATGCTATCATAGAATTTGTAACCATACCATATATGAAGCAAACAAGCTTGCAAAATCAGCGAGCACGGCTCACAACTCAACTCATAAAAAGTGATAAACACCAGACATAAACAAGAATGACAAGATTCTTACCTCATAAAGGAAGACATCCCAAACTCTGAGAGTTATATGAAATGGAAAGGAATACGAGAAAACAGTTATAAACCATTGACTTGCATACATGCTTGGATTTATCATTTCTTCAATAAAATGTTGACCCAACTTTGGCATGTGCTCTCTAACTAATCTCTCAAACTGAAACAGATATTGTTGCACAAGCGGCAAACCAGCCTGTTGCAGGAGTAAACAGTAAAACTTGTTAAATAGCATTCAGAATACGCAGATTTCTTCCAGAAAATGTTCTTGAAATTTTGCATGTGCTACGTCAACAATTGCTCAAACTAAAGACAAATATTTCTGAACAAGTGGCAACACATGTGCCCAAGAGAAAAGACAGTAATTTCGGTTCAATAGATTAGTATTCCCTGCTCGCCAAAATGTAAGTGCATACAAGTTTTTTCAAAATTCAAACAATGTAAAGTTTGACCAAGTATGTACTCCCTCTAATCCAAATTAGTTGTCGCAGGTTCAATGAGCCTAGGCATACTTTAGGCAACATTTTGCCTAAATTTGCAACAATTAATTTGGATCAGATGGAATGCAAAAAAAAAAATCAAATATCTAGAATACCAAATCAATATCATTAGATTCATCATGATGTATATTTTCGTATGGTATACATTTGGTACTGTAGATGTAGATAATCTTCTCAAACTTGGTCAAAGTTGATAAAGCTTGACTTCTCAAAAAATTATATGCACTATATTATGGCAAGGAGGGAGTATATCCAAATGAGAGAAAAATCTATGGTAGTATAAGATGATGGTAAGCATGACACAAACACACTGAAATTATTAAACCAAGTATCTGAAAGAAAAACAAACTCTCATTCACCATTCTGAAGTTCAGATTTTGACAAGTCGTTAGAGTTGCCTGCTCACGGGAAAACAAATATCATCAAAGAAGTTTGATCACCTGGTACAAGCCTTCCATTGGTGCATGGACGGCTCCTTTTAGCAAAGCTACTATTAACCAAAATGCATCCTCCTCACTCATATAAAGAAGCAACAACCCAGCTATAAATCCCATTCCCTGCATTACCATTGCACAGAAGTAACAGCATATTAATCCAGAGAATAGATTCATCCCTACATAATACGCTGGCGGGCTGAACACAAACCTGTACATATCCAACATCCCTATCATAAACAGAGTAGGCTTTTAAAACATTATACAAGGATCTTTGACCTGGACCATGTCTCTGTTGGAAGAAAACATGAGACGGAAATGTACGTGATATGTCACGGATAATTTCCAATTCTGATGTTGATGTCTCATATATGACCAGAGTCTGTCCAATGAATACATAGATACATAAAAAGTTCCATCAATTCTGGATCAAGTACAATAAAGGAATGTCCACAAAATGCAGCAAAATATGAGCTTGAATGGATATGATCAGCGGTGACGAACTTCCTTACAAATGATCTACAGAGTTACCTATCTTGTTTTCCCCACAATACATGTAGATTATAAGAAAGAGACAAAATGTATAAGGTACGCCAAATGAATTTTGTGATGTTCTCCTTCTGATCTCTACCTCTTCGTAAACAGATGGCTTCCTAGAAAGTCTGAGATTAAAACTTTATCTAGCAATTACTAATGAAATATATTAAAAATGATGAAGAGGTATAATCGATTAGTCTAAGCGGTGTGTGAGGAGCGGGAGTATATACCTCCAGGAGTATAGAATCATGTTCATATGTACATTGGTAAGGTGAAAATATTGCCATTAGATTTTTCATGCATACAGAAAGTAACATTTAAAGATACATGTTGGAGACTGAGCCAATGTCTAAGATGTCATCTATTCACGAATGAAGGGAGTGTTTGAAGAAGAATCCGCATTTTTCTTATCGGATATCACTATACATAATTCCAGCAAAGCCAAAGAAATGCCAAATAATTCAGCCAGAAGGATGATTATGAGTACCTCATAAACCCCGGGATTCATTAGCAAGAGGTCCCTGCTGCCTGAAATTAACTGCCAAACAAGTCCTCTGAGACAATCAGGAATTCCTTTCCTTATTCTTCTTTTAACCACATGAGGATTCTTTCTAACATAATGCTTCCAGTCGCTACCACCAGCACCTATCATCTTCCTCCACTTTCTTATCCTCCTTTCCTCCCTGCAATAACCAAATTTTGCCCACAAAGCAGATCGCTTAGCTAAACTCAAGTCAACTGATTTATACATAAGTAAAGTAACTTGAAACATGCAGGCTCAACATAGCACAAGAATACACAAGCAAGATAGTAAATACTAAGTATACAACATGCAAGGAGTCAATTTATGACAGACATTCTCAAAAAAATTGCTGAGAAGGCCCATGCATAAGCATGGAAATGTAGACATTCAACTACCAGAAACAGACATAGCTATACTGCAAGAAACATAGAACCGAACGTCACTCGGTTTGGCTAGTGGCATGAGTGCACGCCCAGTCTACCAGTGTTCCAGGCATGATCTCCACGTTGTACCTCATTCCATCTGTTATTACTATAAAAAACACGGGCCTACTACCCAGTAGATTTTTTTTTTTCATGTCACATCAGAAAACTAACATAATCATAGACAGAGACAAGGTAATTAATGAAGAAGATTTACTTCCTCCAACTTATCAAATAGTAAAACATGAAGATTATGGTATAACAGAAGACTCCTGGTGATACCTTCCGCGTTCATCTGTGGATCTGCTCTTCAGAATTCCGTCCGGAGAGTTACTTTGTTCTGTCTTTATAAAGCCAAATCTGTCCACTGACCGAGAAGGAGCCGGTCCAGGTTCTATGTCATCGACTTCTTTCTTCTTATCCATTTCAGTGAGTATTTGAGGATACCTTCTCTATATAACAAGAAAGATACCCAGTCATTTATTTGGAAATAAATTACAGTAAAGTGCCTAGCCTATGAATTTGACACGGAATAAATCTGCGTCTGCAATAGCATGGACTATACAAAAATCAGAGGCAAATAAAATTGCATAGAAAAACACATCTGCAATAACATATGGCTACTGGCTAATGGATGACGTCATATTACTACTTCGCTTTTCAGTTTTTAACACTAATGATGAAGAAACATCAGACCTAGAGTGGACATTATTTTTTCCGCGAAAACACAAAAGGCATTATATCGCTACACAAAACCAGAACTCCATTGCATCCTGCAACAGATCAAAGGCTTGGCTAAACAAGGGATGCTTCAAGGTTATTGAGCCATCCCACTGATCACTGTTCGGACAAAAAATCAAACATCAAATGATACTTTAACTACGAGCAGTATCATTCCATCAGGTATTGTGCATGTGGACAGTTGAATTCTCAAATCCTTGAAAATAAAAATGCTGACATTAGCAGTAATAGTTGAGGGTTGCAGATTGGACACCTACGAATGAATATGGGGTCAACTGAGATCAAAAAAACAATGGATTAGATTAGTGGGGTACAACTCCGTCGGCAATTGCTCATAAATGGAAGACTAGGAAAAAGACATTCCAAGCAGGCAAGGCAGATTTCCCTACCTTCGGTGGAAGGATCCTGAGCGAGAGCCTTTGAATCGCACAGGGTATGTGATCTGGAATCGGGAGAGAGCAACGAACCCTCTATTGGTAGCGCTACCAGCCTCTGCCCGCGTCAATTCTTTCTTCTCCGGCGACCGGGGTCGCCCGGCGGGGGATTTGGGTGAGGGTGAAACCGTGACCCCCGGCTACAGATGGAGGGCGGGCGGTGAGAGGCAGCGGTGGCGGTGGAGCCTCAGAGGCTGCGGGTACGGAGGATGGGGCAGGCCTTGGTGGACGGCACGGGGGCAGCTGTCGAGGGGGAGGTTAGGTGGAGCCGGCGCCGAGGAAGAAGACGCAGACTAGCGCGTTATTCGCGTCGTTGTTTTAAGAAGAACTGAAGAAGATCTGTTTACATCCGACGCGTCACGCGTACCAAACTACAGTTTTTCAGCCTGATTAGGTCACACAAACCAGCACCTACGCCTTAAAAAAGAAGCATTTCTCTCTCGTTCCAGGTCGATCGTAGTTGTAAGATGTCTTCTAATCTTATCTAAATTAGAAAAATACCCTGCGCATTGCAGCGGGATTTTCTTTAAAAATCTATTATGTATAAGACATGTAAAATTTGAAATTGTCACAATATTCAAGGGCTAAATTTAATTAAAGTTAAATTTTTATGTATTTGTCAACAAAAAATAGTGAATTATTCAATTGTATGGCTTAAAAGAATTGACAAGGGGATATATTGCATGCAGAGATATTAATTAATGTTTAGTGGGATGACATAGACAATTGATTGGCCAATATAATGGGTGATGTGGATAGCTTGCATATTGAGATAGACAACTTAAATAACTTTTTAGTGGGGTTTTGCTTTATAAGAAGTATAGATAAAAACCTCCCACTATTTAATTATTTTTAATTCTCATGCAGCCACGTCACCCCTATTCCCATCCCGTGTGTTGGCGTCGCGGTGCCTCGCTTTTGATGTACAATATGGGCTAGAAGGGGCGATCGTGGGCTCGCATATCTTCTTTTCCCATCCCATGCGTTTGTATTGTTGCGCGTCTCTTCGATGTATGTGGGTTGCGCCTGGGCGCCTAGCTTCTCCTCGCTTCTCGTATACTCCGTTCGTATCGTATCCCTCATATGGACAATCAATGGCAATAACTCCACCGCCAGCGCCATGACCGTCCGGCCTCCTCGATTTTCCTGTCTCGACCTAAAGCCTTCTTCTCACAAATATGCTCATGAAACCGTCGGATTAATCCCACCATTCAACGAGTGGAAATTGCTCGATAGAACTCATCCGACGCAGTCATCTTTAGGTTATAAATTAAGCCATGCTGCCATCTGCATCAACCACGCCAGCCTGCTCGCGTCGCCACCTCTGTCGGCGACCTCAACGCTAGAACATGGCCGCTCCCGATTTTAATTTCCCCTTCGTTTCTTTGATCCCTTAGCGTATCTTCCCAATTTGGCAGGTTGAGTGACGAGGTTCGATCCCGATAATGCCCATGCTTGAGGGCTTTTGATTCATGGTGTTATCAAGGGATCCGGCGAACTCGACGGCGGTCGATAAACGACTAGGGGCACACAAAGTTTACCCAGGTTCACGTCTCCACGGTGGGCGCCAATTGACGAGGTTCGACCCCGGCAATGCCCATGCTTAGGGGGCTTTCGATTCATGGAGCGTATGTGGGATCCGGCGAACTCAACGGCGGTCGATAAACGACGAGGGGCACACGAAGGTTTACCCAGGTCACGTCCCCTCGGTGGAGGATCGCTACATCCTGCTACCAATCTAGTATACGATCATATGGTGTTTACAGCTAGCCGCCGAAGGCGGGTGGATTTCTATATGTTGTAAGCTATCTCTAGGGGGCGCCCTTGGTGGCTTTATATATGCAGCCAGTTAGGGTTTATAAGGTGTTTTTTGCCTTCTACTTCAAGTCGGCATGTTGGGCCTTGCGGGCTTCATGTAACCTTCGAGTAGGCTTTTTCTTTGGCCGATAGCGGGTATGCTAAAGGTGAGGACCCGAGGGGTCGTTCCCTCGTCAGTAGCCCCCGAGTATCTAGTCGATTCGTAGAATCGAGTAGAGACTCAAATCTTGCCTTGAAGTCGTAGTCTTGCATGTCGCGTGTGAGGGCACCAAATGAAGTTCTTGCATGTCGCGGTCGATGGGGTCGCACGGTAGCTGAATCGTTGTGATGATGTTATCGAATGCTTGCTATAAGCGATGTCGATGTCGACGCGGCGGACCGGAGTCAACATAGCATAAAGTCTTCGGCGTCGAGCTGGAATATGTCGAACCGAAGTCGATGATACGTCTCAAACGTATCTATAATTTTTTATGCTCCATGTTTGTTTTTACACCATTTGCCTTGTGTTTTATTACACTTTGTGGCATTTTTATGCGATTTCCGGAACTAACCTATTGACAAGATGCCACAGTGCCAGTTCCCTATTTTCTGCTGTTTTTGTGTTTCAGAAAAGCTACATAGGAAATATTCTCGGAATTGGACGAAACAAGTTCCAGAAGTCTTATTTTTCCCGGAAGAGTATCAAAGACCGAACGGGAGCTGGAGAGGGGCCAGAGGCTGCCCTCACCACCAGGGGGCACGGCCCAGGCCCTGGCCGCGCCCACCTGTGGTGAGGAGCCCCTGGTCCACTCCTGATGACGCCCATTCGCCTATAAGAAGCCTCCCGACGGAAAACCCTAAATGGATCGGCGTTTTTCCCAGAATAGTTCCGCAGCGCCGCCGCCGTCGAAGACAAATTTCAAGGGACAGAAGTCTCTGTTCCGGCACCCTGCCGGGACAGGGAAGTGCCCCCGGAGCCATCTCCATCGGTCTCCATCGCCGTCTCCGCCGTCTCCATCGACCTCACCGCCATCTCCATCAACCTTGCTGTCTCCTATGATGAGGAGGGAGTAGTTCTCCCCCGGGGCTAAGGGCTCTGCCGGTAGCTATATGGTTCACCTCTCTCTCCCATGATGTGATCTTTATGTGATCATGAGCTTTGTATCTAGTTGAATTGGTAGATGTTATTATTCAGATATTATGCTACTCCCGTGCTTTATCATTGTAAACTCCGGAGACACCTCGTATTATAATGGAAAGGTGACTAGTGTGCTCATTATGTGTGTCTTTTTGGTTAATGACTCTATAAATTGTTGGTATTTGTTAGAACCATCTAGTGCGTTCACGGTGATAGTGTGGGACAATCTAGTTTGGGTACATATGGACTTTGAGGAGTGCTTCGTAGCCCTACGCATGATTAGTGTTCGTTTTCCATTGGAGAATTGTTTTGAGTTGCATATTGATGATAGTATCTATTGGTTCAATTATGTTATATTTGTTGAGAGTGTGTCCACTAGTGAAAGTATGATCCCTAGGCCTTGTTTCCAAGCATTGCACACCGTTTCATTTCAGTTTTGTTACATGTTTGCTTGCAACGATATTTATTTCAGATTACGTTTACTACTCATAATCATCACTACTACTTGTATTTCACTATCTCTTCGCTGAACTAGTGCATCTATACACCTGACATGTGTATTGGGTGTGTTGGGGACACAAGAGACTTTCTGTATCGTAATTGCAGGGTTGTTTGAGAGGGATAGCTTTGACCTCTTCCTCCCTGAGTTCGATAAACCTTGGGTGGTCCACTTAAGGGAAACTTGTTGCTGGTCTACAAACCTCTGCACTTGGAGGCCCAACACTGTCTATAAGAACAGACGCATGCATAGACATCAGTTGACGTAGCAGACGGAGCACCGTCGATGATTTAGAAGGCTGCTAAAGTTAACAGCATAAGGCGCAGCCCCTGAGTATGTTGCTAGCATCGGGTTGGAAGACGTAGCCCTCGAGCGTGTTGCCAACGCCGGGGAAAATGAATGTCAATGCTAGGCGCAGCCCCCAAGCGTGTTGCCAACGCCGGATAAATATATGAGCAAATAGCGAGGCCCGGAAGTGCGTCGGGTGATGTTCATGGGGATTGGCATAACATGTCTGGAACACTCGTCGGGTCCAGTTAATTGCATAGAAGCAAAAACAATGTTAGCTTACTCAAGTTCGAGTCCCCGGACTCGAACCCGTGTGGACTGGCGCTACTTCGACTCATGCCACGTTGGACTTATCGAGTCGAAGCCCAGTAATTGTGAGGCACCCGATGCGTCCATCGGTGCATTTCTTCACGCCGTAAGCATGAAAATTTTCTCGGCAGAGCGCGCTTGATACGAATACCGGGCCATCCAGTGTTGCTAACTGTGGACTTACCTTCATATTTGACATACGGCATCCGAACCGGTTTATTGCTACCATGTTTCGGGAAAGATGAGATAAAAACATTGACACCCCAAAATAGAGATTCGAAGGACTAAGCAGCCCATACTCGAATAATATGGAGGCGTTGAAGGCTTGATGAAGCGATTCGAGGGACAGAGCATTCGCACCCGAACAATTAGTGTGCTTCGAGGGACAAGATAACCCACACTCAAAGAATACGAGCAGTGCGCTTCGAGGAACAAGATAGCCCACACTCGAAGAATATGAGCGGTGCGCTTTGAGGGACAAGATAGCCCGCGCTCGAAGAATATGAGCAGTGCGCTTCGAGGGACAAGATAGCCCGCACTCGAAGAATACCAAGGCGCTGCTGGCCCGAAGGAGCGATTCGAGGGACAAGAAACGCCCGCACTCGAATAATACCAAGGCGCTGCTGGCCCAAAGAAGCAATTCGAGGGACAATAACGCCCGCACTCGAATAATACCAAGGCGCTGCTGGCCCAAAGAAGCGATTTGAGGGACAATAGCGCCCGCACTCGAATAATACCAAGGCGCTGCTAGTCCGAAGAAGCGATTCGAGGGACAATAACATCCGCACTCGAATAATACCAAGGCGCTGCTGGCCCAAAGGAGCGATTCGAGGGACAATAATGCCCGCACTCAAATAATACCAAGGCGATGCTGGCCCGAAGAAGCGATTCCCGCACTCGAATAATACCAAGGCGCTGCTGGCCCGAAGGAGCGATTCGAGGGACAATAACGCCCGCACTCGAATAATACCAAGGCGCTGCTGGCCCGAAGAAGCGATTCGAGGGACAATAACGTCCGCACTCGAATAATACCAAGACGCTGCTGGCCCGAATGAGCGATTCGAGGGACAATAACGCCCGCACTCGAATAATACCAAGGCGCTGCTGGCCCGAAGGAGCGATTCGAGGGACAATAACGCCCGCACTCGAATAATACCAAGGCGCTGCTGGCCCGAAGAAGCGATTCGAGGGACAATAACGCCCACACTCGAATAATACCAAGGCGCTACTGGCCCGAAGGAGCGATTCGAGGGACAATAACGCCCACACTCGAATAATACCAAGGCACTGCTGGCCCGAAGGAGCGATTCGAGGGACAATAACGCCCGCACTCGAATAATATCAAGGCGCTGCTGGCCCGAAGGAGCGATTCGAGGGACAATCACGCCCGCACTCGAATATAATGTGTGAACGATGTTGTCGATTGACTGATGATATCTCCCCAGTAGCCCTCGAGGGTGAGTCGAAGTGCTTGCACTTGGGCTTGCCCTCAAAATTTCAGCTATTTGTTGTCGAGTGCCATATCCCTTTGTCAAAGCTCCGGAGTGTGAGTAAATGTATATCTTTAAGGCAAAGCCCCCGAGGGTGGCGAGTCGCGTTTGAGCGCGATAGGCGGAGATGTACTCAATGCGGCGGATCGGAGTCGACGTGGCAGAGGCTTGTAGTTGATGACCTGTAAAGTTGACTTGAATAGCGCAGCCCCCGAGTATCGGGTGCGGTGAAGGTAAAATGAAAATCAACTTATAATAGAAGAGCACTTAGCTTTTTAGACAGAGTAGACGTAGTTGTGGTCAACGTGGATGTAATCGATGCAGACGAAAGCGCGGCGACATTGACTAAGACAGAGTCGGTCAGGCCTTGGCTGGCCAACCGCGATGAGGTCGGCGAAGGCGAAGTGCAGCATATGCAGAACGTAGATCCTCGGACGCGCAAATGATACGCACAAGATGTTTAGGGACCCGATGCATTGATCGGTGTATTGCCGGCAGGTTTGGCTGAATGGAGTGGTACACTGCGGAGTCTGTCGCGGCAAGGGCAGAGTGATCTCTAGCTGATTGATTTCACATAGCGAGCTGTATCTTCTTCTCCTAATGATGTGTTTCTGGTGTATAGCGACCCGAATCCAAGCAATATCGAGCCGAGGCCGAAGTAGGCAAATCTGATTTTATTTCATGCAAGATGCTCGACAGACTGCGCCTAGTCGCCCATATTGAAGACGATATCGGCGAATCGATCTAGGCATCCAGCTCGTCGTAGTAGTTGACGCACAATAGATCCAATCGGGACTCATAAATTTTCTAGGTCGATATAAAAGACCGCCTGCTACTGCCGCTGGGATCTTGATGAAGATTTAGCCTTGGTAGGAAAAGGCATACGCCTAGACGGACCACCCTGCGCTTGTCTGCGAGAAGAAGCCGTCCGCCAGACGTGGTTGTCGATGATGTAGTACTGTACTTGGTTAACAGCTTCGACCGAGTTGTTCTCGTCTTCGGAGCTTGATCCATAAATAGATGTTGCCTTTGAATCTCACGTGGCTGGTTAGATGCACGAGGTAAGTAATGTTTATACGTGGCCTGATGTCACCTGATGCATGAACCTGATGGATATTTGCGGGCGTGTGTGTATGCATGATGGATCCGATTGAAGAAGACGTATCGATGTTGCTTGCATGCTTGATGCGCGAGCGTATGCCGCTTGCACCGTCCATGGATTCCCGTCGTGATGCTGCCGCAAGCGCAATGCGTGGAAGAAGCGTGCGTGCATGGCACTGGCTCGATCTGCGTGTCCAGGCGTCGAAGACTGAAGGTGCGCGAAGCCGCACGTCGCACCGTCCCGAACGCCGCCGCCCCCGATATGTATGTGATCACACGTCGTGCCGAAGTAGCATCTGTCGACTGCCGTTGTTGATGAAGTTGTTCGCTCCGACAGATGCGATCTGGCCGGCTGCGAGACAGACTGCCGCCGCCGACGCTTTTGATGTAGATCGTAGATGTGATCTCGTTGATGGTGATGGTGATGAAGGAGCCGGCGAATACGTAGATCCAGATCCCGTCGTCCCCACGGTCGGCGCCAATTAACGAGGTTCGACCCCGGCAATGCCCATGTTTGAGGGCTTTTGATTCATGGTGTGATCAAGGGATCCGACGAACTCGACGGCGGTCGATAAACGACGAGGGGCACATGAAGTTTACTCAGGTTCACGTCCCCACGGTGGGCGTCAATTGACGATGTTCGACCCCGGCAATGCCCATGCTTGAGGGCTATCGATTCATGGATCGTATGTGGGATCCGGCGAACTCAACGACGGTCGATAAACGACGAGGGGCACATGAAGGTTTACCCAGGTTCACGTCCCCTCGGTGGAGGATCGCTACATCCTGCTACCAATCTAGTATATGATCATATGGTGTTTACAGCGAGCCGCCGAAGGCGGGTGGATTTCTATATGTTGTAAGCTATCTCTAGGGGACACCATTGGTGGCTTTATATATGCAGCCAGTTAAGATTTACAAGGTGTTTCTTGCCTTCTACTCCAAGTCGGTGTGTTGGGCCTTGCGGGCTTCATGTAACCTTTGAGTAGGCTTTTTCTTTAGCCGATAGCGGGTATGCTAAAGGTGAGGAGCGTTCCCTCGTCATTGAGCTTCGGCTTGAAATCTGCACGAGTTTTGCCCCTGCAGATTTGATTGGATCTGATTTGATTGGATTATGCCTGCTGCTTAAGCCCCTTAATTTCTTTAGATCTATTGGATTGTTGGTCTACTCGGTGAAGCTACGAGAAATCAGCCATCGTCCACCGTACTGCACACCAACGCTGCACAACATTGGTACCCAAGCACTAATCTTCTTCTCATAGATCTTATTTTACATTAGTATTGTTTACCGTGGAATCTCACCTCAATTAATTAGTTACATTTCTAATTTGATATCCGCAGTCTTTCGTCAAATGCATCTGTTCAAACATATTGGCTACAGAACACCTTCTAATCAATTGGCCTGTG
The DNA here is from genome assembly GCA_007115705.1 of Dactylis glomerata. Lineage (NCBI taxonomy): Eukaryota > Viridiplantae > Streptophyta > Magnoliopsida > Poales > Poaceae > Dactylis > Dactylis glomerata. Next base: position 23,737 of record QXEO01001259.1, read on the forward strand.
TGCGGTTGTAAATAGCTCTGAAAGACCTGGAAATCATGCGAGCCATGTTTCGTAGGCACTTCGTCTCACACGGTTGTGGAATGTGGACGACCAGTCGCCAGTCACAACATGTTGAACCATTCTGCTTCTTCTGATAACCGACGCTGGCGTGCGCAGCTTAGGAATACAGGTTAGTCAGGTCAATATATCTCTTCATATACTTACCAATAGACATAACAATTCATTTTATTGCCATGCGCTTCATATTTATAACACTACAACATGTACAGAACATTCAGTTCATTCACGATTAAATGAGGAGTCATCTATACATCAGTTCTGTAACACCAACTTCGACCTTTACCCACAACCGTAAGCCCTCTTTATGTTCATGTTAGTGTAGTGTCGCCTTTGTCAAAGAATAAAAAGAAATGCAATCTTTCAGGAATTATCTTTGAACCCTAAAACCTTGGGGCAAAATGATAATTTATCCATGGTTTATTATTTGTACATGCTTATTTGTGAAAATTAACTATTATGAGACTCCAATGCTCATGTAATTCTACACACTACGGGAGACTTAGATGTTGCCTATGGTGGACACAAATATCTCATTTTCCTATCGTTTCCTGCCGGTCTCGCTTATTTTTTTACTTCTCCATTTTTTCCTTATTTTATTTTCAAGGTGCACCTGCCAGTTTTTTCATGTGTGTTAAACAAAACTCAAGTAGTAAACTTGAAGTGACAGCCCTCTGTTGTCATCAGAAGCTTAGATTAGCTAGCTGCATTAATATGCATGCCAACTTCCAGCGTAGCTGATCCTGATTTCGAATTAAGGAAGATAAAAGCATCTTACTCAGAAGATTTTGTAGGTAAGATGCAACCAATAGCTATAATTTCTTACATCATGCTCCCTTTGTAACCTACAAATTTCATAGGTAAAATAACTATCTATTGTCAATTTGGCAAAAACTATCTATTGTCAACGACAGTTTTGAGTGTTGATACACAGGAGATACACATATGTTTTGTTTTCGCAAGCTTGGCACCACCTCAATGGCGTCATTTTTGGTAAAACTAATGCACTGATAAGTTGATAAATTTGCTTATTTTATGCAGGGTTATCAATCCATAATATTAGCATGATATGGAGCTTTTAGATGAGAATGGTAAGAAACAATTAAGGACTATGTATATCTCAGAAGGTGAAGCCTTACGATTTGATCTAAAGAAATGGCATTTGTCTAACTCCTATTGTGGAATGCATGAGAGTAACTGCATATGGGAGTTCAGATGGACGTTGCACACATTCAAGACTTGGGTTTACATATAGAAATCAAGGTGGTGATGCTTCAGTTGTAGCATTAAAGTTAGAAGATTGATGTTACCTTTGTATCAATATAAAGTTTTCATGTCAAAGCACAATCATTTATTTGTATTTTTGCTGATCATTTTAGAAGTTATTTTGCTTGAGTAAAACAACATTTTTGGGCAATATTTTCCGCAGCAAAGCGCAGGGAATCATCTACTCCCTCCGTTTCAAAATATAAGATGTTTTAGGTTTATGAAGCAAATGTATCTAGACATGTTTTAGTGTGTGTATTCGAGTGAACCTACACGCTAAAAGATGTCTAAATATATTTGCTTCACACAGCTAAAACATCTTATATTTTGAAACGGAGGGAGTGGTTTTTTTTAACAATAGTCACATACGTCCTAGATGTTTGGAAACCGTTGTCCACGTCCTTAAAACCTAATTACTATGTGGTTCACATCCTAATTTGCCTTGACCCCATCTAATTGGATACTCAGCGTAATTGAGCATTGACATGTCACATAGGAGGACTTGGCGCGACGAACTTCTCGCCGAAATTTGTTGGGTTGTTTGCAAAAAAAGAATCTCTGTTCAGTATATGGTGAGCGATGATCCAATAGTGTCACTCGGTTTGTTCCCCTCTTATAGTCTTCTATGTATGACCTCGCAGCGTCCTGATCAACCGCTTTAGCCCGCCAGCCATCTGGGATGCCTTCTTCGCCGGGCTTTGATCCAACGGTTGGTCCATTTCTTCCTCTATTGAAGTGCCCCACTTGTTGCCGCAGAACAATGTTGTGGCTCATGTATAAATAGGAGAAGACTTGGAGTAGCATGTTCTTCTTATGGCTAATTTGCAATGTCATATTCGAGGTTTCCCTTTTCTTCTACTCTCAAGTCAATGAAATCACTCTTTTCTGTTTCTAGTTTTTTCCAGGAAAATTGGTTTTCGTAAAACATGGACTTATATCTTATGATTGTTTTTTTATAGATGAGTACTTAGAGTTGGCTTTTGGCTTACTTGTGATTTTTTTTATAGATGAGTACTTAGAGCTGGCTTTTGGCTTACTTGTGATTCTTTTTTCTATATGAGTACTTGGAGCTGGATTTCTGGCATACTTTTTAAAATGTCTAAAAAGGGTGAGTACATTTACATGATTTTAACCCTAATTGAAGAGGGCTAGATGAAGCAAAAGAGTAAACCCAGCGGTTGTCGAGAAGGATAGGGCAAATACATTTTGGTAGAGAAGAAGGTAAGCAATAATGTTTTAGTGTTAAGCATGCAAAGAGATCAATAACATTGTTAAGTAGATCAAGTTATTAGTTGAATTGGATTGTAGGCATCAGATGGAAAAAATATGTTTGTGTATTGATTTTTGTTATAAACTTATATGTTGTTGAAAAGAAATAAGAACGATGCAATATGCCCGCAATGTATGCAATATATTGTGCCAAGGATGTTTCTGTTTGATTTTACAATATGTGAAATGAACTCATAAGACTTTATCAACAATAGTGTAGAAGTCATTGAGATATATCAACATTAATCTAGCGGTCATCAAGATTTCATCAACATTACTCTAGCGATTCTTAAGATTTCATCGATGTTACTCACTCTAGAAACCATCCATGTTCCATCAACATTTCTTTAACATTATCTAGTTTGCATCATAAAAGTACACACTCTTTTCATCAAGCATTCATCACATAGAGTTCCGCATATTCTTGTACAAAAAATGTTGTTAAAAGGTATAGATCAAGACCTACCGCTACAAGATTCATCTCAGGTTTCCTTCAACACCTCATGAAGTATCACTTTCTTCACAAGAGAATCTACATTTCCAAAATGATAAAATTGTACCATTCTCTCAGAAAAGACATCCACTAGGTTGAGATTTTAGTACTTAAGTTTCTTGCCATACACATACCATCAAATATTTGATCTTCTATGCAACAAATCTATGTAGTAGTGAAGCAAATGGAGCTCTCTGGTTGATCTGAGTTTTTTTTTGTGGGTGGGACCCCTATGCAGAGACGTGCCTTGTTGAGCTCGTGTGACAGTTGTTGGACTAGCCCCTGGTGCTGAGTACAATCCGACGAGCACGACGAAGTGTTCCGACAAGACGCACGTGCACGTTCTGTATACTTCTGTCGAGCTGCACACGATAACCAAGCTAGCACAAACGTCAATCGATTTCAGCTAGCTGAACTTGTACGTCGTCCGTTCCAGAAACAACCGTTCCAGAAACAACCACACACGATTCACGAATACACAATTGATTTGTTTCCTCTGCCCGTGGGCTTCATCGGTTGTTTTTGGATTTTTATTTATAGCAGCCATAAGCGGTTGCTGATATGTCTCAAACGTATCTATAATTTTTGATGCTCCATGCCTGTTTACACACAATTTGCTTTGTGTTTTGTTACACTTCGTGACGTTTTTATGCATTTTCCGGAACTAACCTATTAACGAGATGCCACAGTGCCAGTTCTCTATTTTCTGCTGTTTTTGTGTTTCAAAAAAGCTACACAGGAAATATTCTCGGAATTGGACGAAACAAAAGCCAAACCTTCTATTTTTCCCGAAGCATCACGAAGTTCAAAGATGAGACGGATGGGGGCCAGGAAACAGGCTCACCCTAGGGTGGCGTGGCCTACCCCTGGCCTACACCACCAGGGGGTGAGGCTAGCTGGCCCACCTCCTGACGTTGCCCTTTCGCCTATATGTTCCCCTCGATGGGAAAAACCTAGAGGACGGATCGCTTTTCCTCGAAACATACTGCAAGCCGCCGCCATTGTCGTCGCGAGATCGAGAGGATCCAGGAGCTCTTCCCGGTACCCTGCCAGAGAGGGGAATCCCTGCTGGAGGCCTTCTCCACCACCATGGTCGCCTCCGGAGTGATGTGTGAGTAGTCTACCTTAGAATACGGGTCCATAGCAGTACCTAGATGGTTGTCTCCTCCACCATGTGCTTCATGTTTAGATCTTGTGAGCTGCCCTACATGATCAAGATTATCTTTATGTAATTCTACATGTTGTGTTTATTGGGATCCGATGAGCATTGGTGCTATGTTAAGTTGATGTGCTGAATTATATATCTTATGTTATCTTTATGTTGGTTATGATCTTGCATGCTCTCCATTGCTAGTAGATATCTTGGCCGAGTAGATGCTAGTGACTCCAAGAGGGAGTATTTATGCTCGATAGTTGGGGTCATGCCTCTAGTAATCTGGGGGAGTGATAGAAACCTCTAAGGTTGTAGATGTGTTGTTGCCACTAGGGAGAAAACAACATTCTTGTGTCCAAGGACATTTGCTTTGTTTACATTACGCACTTTGTTTAATTTAATTATCTGTTGTTCGCAACTTAATACTCAAGGGGTACTCGGATGACTCCCCGTGAGTGGATTTTTAGTCATAGATGCAGTTGGATGGCGGTCTATGTATTTTGTCGTAATGCCCAGAATGAATCTCATAGTGATCCTCATGACATATGTACGTTATCTTTACTCTATCAACTGCCCAACTGTAATTTGTTTACCCAGCATGTTGTTATTTATCTTATGGAGAGACACCACTAGTGAACTGTGGACCCCGGTCCAATTTCCTTTACATTGCTATTACCGTTTACTATTTTACTCGCTCTGTTTACATTCTTGCATACTATTACCTTTTACCACTCGGTACGCTCAATCCTTTGTTTACAGCAAACCGGTGAGATTGACAACCTCATCGTAAGTTGGGGACAAAGTTCTTGGTTGTGTTGTGTGCAGGTTCTACATTGCTGCTGGTGAAGAAACTCCCACGTCAACTACATACCAGTATTTTTCTGGCGCCGCTATCCGTAGTGTCGTGAAGCTAGCAAGCATCACCTTCTGAAGTTTGGCTTTCTCCTACTGGTTCGATAAACCTTGGTTTCACAACTGAGGGAAACTTGTTGTTGTGCTCCTCATACCTTTCTCTTGGGGTTCCCAACTGGGTGCCTTAACACCGCACCATCAAGCATTTTTCTGGCGCCATGATACGTCTCAAACGTATCTATAATTTTTGATGCTCCATGCTTATTTTTACACCATTTGCCTTATGTTTTGTTACACTTCGTGGTGTTTTTATGCAATTTTCGGAACTAACCTATTGACAAGATGCCACAGTGCCAGTTCCCTGTTTTCTGCTGTTTTTGTGTTTCAGAAAAGCTACACAGGAAATATTCTCAGAATTGGATGAAACAAGTTCAGAAACTCCTATTTTACCCGGACGAAGGATGAGGACCAAACGGGGGCCGGAGAGGGGCCAGAGGCTGCCCACACAACAGGGGGCGCGGCCTAGCCCCTGGCCGCGCCCACCCATTGTGAGGCCACTCTGGTCCACCTCTGACGACGCCCCTTCGCCTATAAGAAGCCTCCCGACGGAAAACCCTAAAACAATCGGCGTTTTTCCCAGAACAGTTCCGCAGCTCCGCCGCCGTTGAAGACAAATTTCAGGGGACAGAAGTCTCTATTCCGCCACCCTGTCGGGACGGGGAAGTGCCCCCGGAGCCATTTCCATCGGTCTCCATCGCCGTCTCCGCCGTCTCCATCGACCTCACCGCCATCTCCATCGCCGTTGTTATCTCCTATGATGAGGAGGGAGTAGTTCTCCCCCGGGGCTAAGGGCTCTACCAGTAGCTATGTGGTTCATCTCTCTCTCCCATGATGTGATCTTTATGTGATCGTGAGCTTTGTATCTAGTTGAATTGGTAGATGTTATTATTCAGATATTATGCTACTCCCGTGCTTTATATTTGTAATCTCCGGAGATACCTTGTATCATGGTGTGAAGGTGACTAGTGTGCGTATTATGTGTGTCTTTTTGGTTAATGTCTCTATGAATTGTTGGTGTTTGTTGGAACTATCTAGTGCGTTCATGGTGATAGTGTAGGACAATCTAGTTTGGGTACATGCGAACTTTAAGGAGTGCTTCGTAGCCCTACGCATGATTAGTGTTCATTTTCTATTGGAGAATTGTTTTGAGTTGCATATTGAAGTTAGTATCTATTGGTTCAATTATGTTATATTTGTTGAGAGTGTGTCCACTAGTGAAAGTATGATCCCTAGGCCTTGTTTCCAAGCATTGCACACCGTTTCCTTTCAGTTTTGTTACATGTTTGCTCGCAGCGATACTTATTTCATATTACATTTATTACTTATAATCATCACTACTACTTGTATTTCACTATCTCTTCGCCGAACTAGTGCACCTATACATGTGACAAGTGTATTGGGTGTGTTGGGGACACAAGAGACTTTCTGTATAATAATTGTAGGGTTGCTTGAGAGGGATAACTTTGACCTCTTCCTCCCTGAGTTTGATAAACCTTAGGTGATCCACTTAAGGGAAACTTGCTGCTGTTCTACAAACCTCTACACTTAGAGGCCCAACACTGTCTACAAGGATAGAAGCGTGCGTAGACATCAAGCTTTTTTCTGGCACCGTTGCCGGGGAGGTAAGGTAAAAGGTACTCACATCCTTTGGCTACTAAGTTTTTTAGTTGCTGGTGAGTGCTCGAAGTTATTTCCTTTAGATTCTGCAATTATATCTTTTTGTTTCTTGTTTTCATTTTCACTAGTTAGGCTTAATGGAAAATAAAGAGTTCTTTAGTCTTTTTCCTGAGTTTAGATTTGAAGAGAAAATTGAAAAACCTTTAGAGCTTTATTCGCATGCTAATAGTGTTGTTAGTATGAATGCTTTGAATACCGTTGTTGCTAATGCTATAGTGAAAGAGCATGTGCCCCCATGTGTGGTTTTGGTAATTAATGACAATCCCTATGAACTAATGTTTGCATTGAGTTATATTTATAGGACTTGTCCGTAGACAATGCTTGAGCCATATGTTGGTTTCAAGGGTGTAAGAAGATGAAGATAAAGAAGATTATTCAATGACCAAGGTGTTATTCAAGAAGTGATCCGAAGATTGGTCTAAGGGAGTTGAGCCTATGGAGTGTGTCTTGAGGGATAAGATGATGGAGTGAACTCTCATGTGCATTCTCAAGACATCATCATTAAGAAGGAAGAAGATGAAGTGCAATGTTGATCAAGTCGAAGCGAAAGTTCAAGATAGGCCGAGCAAGCGCAATCAAGAAAGGTAGTCCAACTTGAGGGTGTCAAGACCGTCATCATCTAGCTCAAGTGGATTGCAAGGCAAAGGTTTGTTCTTGATAGGTTTTCTCTTCTACCGGTCTCGTGTGTTAGTTTGGAGACCAGATTATAGGATTGGTAGCCGTACTATCAAGAGGGGCTCTCGAGTGAGTAACTTAATTGTATCATTTGGAGAGAGCTCAAACCTTTGCATACTTGGCATTATCTTTCTTGGTTCTTATTTGGCTTTTATCCATGTGAGGTTCTAGAGCTTGTGGTTATTTCCAAGACAAGCTCTAGGTCATCAAAGAGGGATTTCGTATGGAACTCTTACTGCGTTTTTGGTGTTTGGAGGTTTTACCGGTTCTTCTTTATAGCTAAGTCAAACCTTTTATCATTTGGATTCATCCTCCTTTGTTGGACTATGATGTTTCTATGGATGAAGTTTTAGAGCTTGTTGTGGTGATTCCAACGAGCCCAAGATCATCGAAAACGGAGTCCAGATGCAAAAGTTACAGCCGTTTTCGTATTGATATTTTCTCCTGGGCCGGAAATTCCGCCCCCGAGGCCGGAATTTCCGGGGGGATGAAATTCCATAATTTCCGCCCCTGTGAAATTCTGCTAAGTCTTTTTTCTTGAGTTGTTGTGCAACCTGCAGTAAGGGAGGCGGAAATTTTATAAGGGGGGCCAGAAATTCCGCCCCCGAGGCCGGAATTTCTGGGTTAAAAATCCTGTAACGGTCAGATTTCGTGCGGGGGCTATATAAAGCCCCTTCTTCCTCATTTGGAGGTTGGCTCTTCCATTTCTCTCTCCTCCATTGTTGATCTTGAAGAGCTTGCCCTTCCTCCCAATCCCTCCTATGATTTTTCCATCTTTTTGAGGGAAAAGAGAGAGGAGATCTAGATCTATATTTCCACCAATCATTATCTCCTCTATGTGAGGGAAACCTATTGGATCTAGATCTTGGAGTTCTTTATGGATTTCCTCCTTGTTCTTCCTCCCATATCCCTCCATAGCATTTGTTGCTTTGGTGGGATTTGGGAGAGAAGGATTTGAGCACTTCGTGTGTTCCTGCCATTGCATTTGGTGCATCGGTTTGAGTTCTCTTCGGAGATTCAGTAGTGAAAGTTCGTTGAGCTTTTTACTCTTGGGTTCTTGGAACCCTAGATGGCTTAGTGGCTTAATGGTTACTT